>SJJU01016328.1:0-14713 GCA_012932125.1 Conopomorpha cramerella
TGTGCGAAAAAACTGCAGAGTGCAAAGCTGTGTAATTTGTTATTGTACTAGTGGAAGCTCAGCCACGCTTCCGTTCCGATACGGAGGTTATTTTAGGAAAATTGCTTTTCACATGAAACAGCTATAAATTTACAAACACAACAAAGAACATTCGCACTCATCCAGGCACACAGAATCTCTTCCAACGTAAATAACTAATCAAGTAAACGCAGTCGAGGACCTATGGCGTAGACTTTGAAAAAAAATTCAAATACAAATACAAAATGTTTATTGCGTTCTTAGTGTACAGTAAGGTTCTTATAATATAGGTTTAGTTACAACTTAGAAGTCATTTTCTGACATTGAAATTTTTAAGGTACCTAGTAGAAGCTGCAGACAGGCACCTCTTCTGGTCCATGTCTGCAGCATCCACCAGCCGCCACCCACTTAGTTACTACTATTATTTAGAAGCATCATCATCATCATCAGCCCATACTTGTCCACTGCTGGACATAGGCCTCTCCAATTGCACGCCACTGTGATCTGTCCCAACACTCTTCACGACTTCTCGCATCCAACTTCTACCAGCCATCTTGCGCATATCATCAGTCCACTTTGGCTGAGTGCATCCTACACTCCGTTTGCCGAAACGCGGTCTCCACTCGAGAACTCGTTTGTCCCAACGGTCTGTTTGCCCCAACGATCCGTTTGCCCCAACGGGCTTGCATGAAATTGACAATGTCAAGTATATTCCGATCCTGAGATGTTTCACACACCGTACAAGATCGTAATCAATCAAGACAAGCTCGAGCTTACCTTTGTTATTTTACTCGACGTTACGACGCAGTTACATGCGTCGTGGTCACGTGTCTTTGATTATATTCGCGCTTATATGCCCGGTGAACGATTTTACACGTGTTTCATAAAAAAAAATATAAAACAAATGTTTGCCGGGACAGTAAGTATTAATATAACTTGCGTTATTCGTTGGTGCGATCTATCGGATAATAATTATAGAGTCGTTACACAATAACCAGTACGGCGTGTCGCGTGATGCGTTAGAACTGTAATCCAAATGAACAAACCCGCAACCGCTAATCAACTGTGCACAGCGGCCAAGCTGAAGTGCTGAGATCTAATCAACGCTGTCATTACCTGCCGCCGCCGCCGCCGCCTACACAACGTTACGTTGACCCCTGACCTCCAGCCATCCAGCTACCGACTCGGAAAACTTGTTTATCCGCGCCACCATGCATAAGTAATTGTATGCAAATTATATAGATCAGCTATTCGGGCGTGAAAGAGTAACAAACAAACTTTCCCTGTCATAATGATCGCTGGAGTAGTTGTCTTGATCGTAATTAGACGTTTTCGTCATTAGCGAAGTTGGTATCTCGGCGGAGAGTCGCCGCTAACTGGCTACTGATTATAAGTACCTCACAGTCGATAACGACTTCACTTAGTTATCAGCTGGGAGAGCTTGAGCTCTAGTTAGCCGTTGCAGCGGGGAAATTACTCGATTACGCCGCTAACGCTTAGTATGAGGGAGCAAAAGGATTGTCATTTATTGCATTTATTTTTTTCATTGTTATTGTAAGGAATTTTAGAGGTATGATAATAATTAAATACACTTCACGTCTTTTCATCTCAAAGCGTACGTAAAGGTGCATTTTCATTGGTCGTTTTACCATATATAGTCCCCCGAGAGCGGGTTAACAACCAATGAAACTCATTGTAACTTGGTCGATATGTTACCGACCGTATCTGTGACAAACCTACTCAGCCACAGATACGGGAACAACATTCCGACGACCGATCGATCGATACAAACGACCGACCGATTTAGGGCTCTACAACAAGCTGTATAGAAATCTGCCGCACCCCGAATTAGGACCCCATCGACCAATTAAGTTGAGTTAGAAGTCTTTGGGCTACTGGAAAAAAAATCTGACAGTTGAGTTAACCATTTGCTTGACACCGGCTTTCCTCTACGGTTCACAATAGTTGTTCGGGGATCGGACGGCCGTCGCCCTCCGTAACTGCCATTCAAGCTAAATCAAATAAATATAAACGGACCTTGGGTCCTCCCACGCTAGTGGGTTTGACAACCGGAATAAACGCTAGGCGGAAGAAAAAGATTGGAACGTGGAAATGTCGAGGGAGTCAGGTGTAGATACTGCATGAGAAGCCTCAGGGTTTCCACCAATAAGTGACAGAGACAGGATTCAAATTCTAACAGAAGCACAGTAACTCAATTGTCTGAGTAGGCTGCAGGTAAACTGTACAGGTTGTCACCCAATTAGCAGGCAATGCTGGACTGCGGACTGTGCTCAGGTTACCAATTTTACGGCAATTTTCTAACTCATAAAATGTGTAATAAAAAACACCTGTTCATGTTATTGACGAGCGACAAACTGCGGTCGGTCACGCGACTCCGCCGCCCCCCTCGCGCGCCGCCGCCGCTGTCGCGTCGCTACGATAATAAATCCCAGCTAAAACAACCCAACTGTCTAAAAAACATGGTCACTAAAACATGAAAAATGCCTCGTGTTGTAGCCATATTTTTTCATTAAAAGATTAGGTACTTTTCCATTTGAAGAACTCTACAAGAAATAAGTAGCATCGCGTTTACTTTCCCAAGGATCACTTAAGTTAATAAAAAAATATTCTTACCGAGTACGAACCGTTAGCAACTCAGTATTTTCTTTTTTACTAAAGATTTTAAGACAACAATTACCTTCATCCCAATAATAAAAAAAAATATATAAATGATAAAAAATAAGGTCAGGTAATATTGATAAAAATATGGTCACCAAGAATTGACAGAAATACCTATGGATCGATAATTGTATGTACTGGGAGAGACCCAGTACATACAATTTCTAAAAGACGAAGACATTTACTTAGTATTCCAAACACACCTAAACTAAGATTGTTTTCGAAAAGTTGCCTATCTAGAATGAAAAACAAACCACTTCTGCCCAAATTCAATATGAACTCGGAGGAATGTTCAACGAACTGTTAATTATGATGTTCAATAAAGTGCACTAAGATGTTTCGAAAAAAAAATCCAGTCTATGATGGAGCCCCCGCCGCCGCCGCCGCCGCCGCCGCCGCCGACGACGCAGCCTCCAGAAAATTGTGTGAAATCACTCAGACACGCTCCGTAACGACTCAAACTCCTCCACAAATTAAATGAAGCCGTACTAACCCCTCTCCAACTGTTTTTTTTTTGTCTCAAGTAGGATTTTTCTTTACTATTCTTTTCATCGGCAGGTTGCTGGGCGGGCGCGGGCCGGCCATTTCTCACGTAAATAGTTTTATAAAATGCCGCGAGAAAAATTACTTTGGAGACTTTTTGGCCTTTTAAATATAAAGACCCACTCAGACGACATCAATAATTCAATAATTGATTAGCGTGTTTCATTGTTTTATTTAATCTCGTCAGTATAAGCATATGCGCAGCAAGCGTCGAAGCCACGACTCTTGTTGGAGAGAGTGGTTAAAGTCGTTCGAACACCTATCCAATGTCAATCGAGACTTACGAATTAAGACTTACGCAATAAATAAATACTGAATACTGAATACCGTACTCGATGCTGCCTACCTCAATGATGGACTGTTGATGCGGGAAGCGATGAGATTCAAATGGCTTCTTTATTTCTCATTTTCAAAATTAATTTGAAATGGTGGAATTAGTGTAATACTGTGCTGGTGATGAAAAATAAGAAGAGGACTCCTATTTGATCAATTTGTTATTCCCGTGTAATGATCCTCGCAGCATTGAAACGTGATGGTCCGCCCTTACGTTTTAATGAGATTTTGACACGACTTTGACTATTGACGACTTTACCGATAGACTGTCACAATGACACCAACTAACTTTGTTTGTGGCAAAATTGTCGGCTTTAAAGCTGAACATAAGAGGCAATTAAAAAAAGTACTTTAATGTTAAATTTTAACTCACCTGTATCAGCAATCATAATATTATATTAAGCACGAGTTCATCTACGTAGTTTCATAACAGTAGGTAGGTACACATTATTAGTATTTCATACAACATTTTCAACGTTCAGCATATCGCGTCCCAATAAATAATAAATAAATAAATAAATTTTCACAACGACACACACATTGCCTTCATCTCATGTTAAGTAGCTGAATCACTTGTGTTATGGAATTCAGACAACGAAATATACTTACTTAAATACATTTTTTCTTTTCTTTTAAATACATACATATATAAATAAAACACACAAACATCCAACAAGTACTTAAAATCTCACCACCTAAGTTGCCTGTCAGCGGTGGGAATCGAACCCACAACCCTACGGAATAGAAGCAGACTATACCAACGGGCACGACAATATTTTAGAAAATTCTTTGTAAGCGGAATCCTACCCTATCATACAAAATTCTGAGGTGTCTAGCCTCAGCGGTTTCGGCAACGAGATAATACATGTGTGAGTTAGTAAAGTCTTTTAAAATCAACTAGAAGACGCCCCGTGGCTTTATCTACGTAGTTTTAATCAAATCGTAATCCTCTACCCGTCCCACTGTAGGGGAGTATGAAATTTGAATATCGGAAACTTTTTGTTTACAATGGAATTTAATACTAAAAAAAAAAACACTTTATATGGATCAGCGGTTTCAGTTTTCATACAAACTTTTAACAAGCTGTATACCACACTACTAAATATTTAGCTAAATTCGCAATTTAGAAGCCTACAGAGTTCAAATTGACATGACACCACAGCAACCTTTTGGGCCTCATTTATACATTGGGCACTGAGACAGGTATTTTTTAGACTATTGTTAATATTGAATCATCATCATCAGCCCATACTTGCCCACTGCTGGACATAGGCCTCTCCAATTGCACGCCACTGTGACCTGTTTTCGGCTTCCAGCATCCAGCTTCTGCGCTCTTGCGCAAATCATCAGTCCACCTTGCCTGATTCCCCATTGTCCCAACGGTCAAGGGTTTTACGGCTAATATGGCCGGCCGACTGCTACTTCAGCTTGCTAAACCTTTGGCGACTTTGGTTCTCTGTCGGATCATTTCATTTCTTTCAGAGAAACGCCGAGCATAACCCTTTCCATAGCACGTTGTGCGACTTTGAGCTTGTGGAGAAATATTGAATAGTGAAGAATTAATTCACGCCTTTTTGACAGATCCCATCTGTGTCATAATATCGTAAAGACATCAGTAAACATTCCTCCTATTATAGAGTTTAAAAAAAAAAAAAATACTTCACGCCTTTAATCCCAAAGCGGGGTAGGCAGAGGCTTGCTAAAGCAAATACCCACGGTTCACCAACGTGACAGGGGGTGAGCCCATCACCGTAATAGGGGATTCACACACCTTGTGGTGTGCGGGTTTCATCACGATGTTGTCCTTCACGAGGGTTGCGTTGCGTACAAAGGCTCTGAAAAATAGTCCCATTGGTACACGTCCAGTACCCGGACTCGAACCCGGGACCTCCCGGTCCAAGGATCCGACCAACTGGACCGTTTTAGCTTTTCGTAAAGACCCTCTCGCTGTATAAATCTGGATAAAAACTTAGCTACGAGTATATACCTGCGTAAATAAGACGCACGTAATTATATATCTTGCAGCAGCTGCTTCGAATCAATGTGTTGTATAACTCACAGTAAGTTAAATCCAATGGAAATTACAGTTTGAAAAATCACGCAGCCTACCTGACCCGATTGCTCGAAAAATCTTTCGCTCGACGTCACGTCCCCGACGTAATTTTCCTCTAAATTAAGGAGCATCGCCACGTCCCCACGATAATGTGCCCTCAGCCCGGGGGGAGACACACACCACGCACTGCAGTATTCAGTACTCACTCCCGTATCACCAAAACGTACTGCGAGACTGCTGAAAATTCTATGTACATTGCGTAGAGCGTAATTTACATTTATTTTAATGCCGTAATGTACCGTAAAGATGAATATGTCGTAGTAACGTGTGTGATACATGACAATTATTGAGTATTGAGTACATGACTCACTGATACAAGTTTGAGTTATCTGAGCCTATTAATAAAAAAATGTTGTCGTTTAAATTGTTTTAGAGTAAATTAAACTGTTTATTTACATACTGTACCGCGTGGTGTTACTCGCTTTTTTTTTCGTCCCTTCGTCAAGTAGCTTTAATTCGTTACAAACATCCATCCATACAATTCTTTCATTGGGAACAAACATTATGACACTGGATTTTTATATATTCAGATAACAAATAATGAAGACGTAGTGACCAAGATTGAAAAGGGCATGCTTCGGTGGTTTGGGCATATGGAGAGAATAGATGAAAGTCGATTGACGAAAGAGATTTATATGGGTGATGTAATGGGCCGGGTGAGTAGAGGCCGCCACAGAAGGACTTATACAGACCAGATCTGTGATGTCCTGGCCAAAGGTGGCGTGAAAAGTACTCGAAACCGGAGGTCATGTATGAAAAGATGTATGAATGTAGATGAAGCAAAAAGGGTAGGACAGGACGTGTCAGGACCGTGACAAATGGAGATCTGTAGTCTCTGCCTACCCCTCTGGGAGACAGGCGTGAAGTGTATGTATAACAAATAATGCATTAATGTCGACCAAATTTGATGACCATAAAAACGGTTCTAGTGAATTAATATTAAAATATAGACATATACTGTAGTGGACATTTTTTTAGATCATTTCAAAAGGAATAATACTTTTATACAAACATAGTAACAAATACACTCTTCACCTTTATAATATTAGTATAGATTAATTGACTCCGACAGTTTCAGATTTCTTGAAATGAAAATAACAGGTACTTATTCTTAAATCTCTATTATCTTTACTTGTTTTTACGTACGCAGGTTTGATAATGGGAGTATTGAAGGTCGCTCTTTGTTTGTATGTCATAAGCACAGCTTAGACACGCTTTGGACTAAAGCTACTTTCGACTTTTACCAAGAAATAATTAAATAGCCTTGTGGAACATTTGAAGCTTATCTCTCCAATGATTATAGGTTTATTTTCGAAAAGAACTTATGATTGGTAATCCTAAACATTATCCGAGGACACAGTAGGTATCCTAGCCTAGGTAATGAAAATGTCGATCTAGTCATGTTAGTGTATGAGACACGACATAGTAGACCTTACCGGGATAATCCTTAATACCTACTGATAGTTAAAGGTTAAGTACCTTTACTCAAAGGAAACATTACCATTTGTAAATTGTACATAGGTATGTACATATATATAGGTAATATGAGACGTGGGTTTCTGACTGAACTCACTGACTGTTTGATGTTGAACGACGATTTTCATCAATATTATATTTTTTATGCATCTAAATCACGTTTTACATTTTCCTCAATCTCCGCGAAAGTACGGCCTCGAAAATGTCATTGGAAAGGAGTAAAAAATCCCCCTTTTAATATTGCAATATCGGGTGTCGCGATGCAATAGCAGTAATAAGTCGATCCCCGGTTCGTTAAGGCTTTGAGGCTGAAGGCTGCGGCGGAATGTAGCCGGAATTAGAAGCCGCGCCGCACCGGTAATCAAGGATCAGACGCTAAAGAACTTGCCTTTACTACTCGCAGCGAAAAAGATAAGCTTACAGAAAAGGTACCAAGTTGCGGCTGTTTTTAATATCAAGAATACCATGCTGCAGTACTCAAGAGCGGGCTGGATGAGCTAAAAGTTTTCGTGTTCAATATAGTGTACAAAAAACATATCTTTACTACATGTTATTACGTGTATGTCATTAGTATGTCCCCTTCTATTTATTACCGAACTCTTTTGCCCCCCTATATACCTAAGTATTTAACTGTTGCGTGTGAGGGAACAACTAGGGCATATTACCATTTACGCGAACCAAACGCTTTTCGTCTACGTTCATAGTGCGAACCGCCAGGATGTGGAATGACTTATCGGAGTCTGTGTTTCCTGCGCAGTACAGTCTGAAGGTCTTCAAGTCAAGGGTAAATAGGTACCTAATGAACAATTGTGCTCCATCGTAGACCACTTCGCTGCTTAACATCAGACAGGATGTTGGTCAAACGCTTGTTCATAGTGATAAAAAAATAGATTAGTTGTTTAAATTAAAAGAATAGTCAGCCATAAGTAAAGATGAGCTCTTTACTTCATGAAATCTACCGGTGAAACAATATAATACCTATCCTTCTGAAATATTATTCCCACAGTATTCACAAGTACCCTCACTGTAATACTCAAACATAAACTATAAATAAGCTAGCTTTTTACTTTATAAAACTTTGTTGGTGCTCTGATCTCTGGCGCTAGTGAAACGTCTAAGCGAACACTGAGGTTACACAACAAAGCATCGTCACCAGGCTCACCTCTGTCGCAGGCGACAGGTGGCTACAGACGTGCATCCAGCCAGCGGTGGAGTGTCTACTGCATGTAGGCAGCACCTAGTAGTCAACAGATCACAACACACTGGTCGACGTCGAATGTTCCACCCTCTATCGCGAAGATAAGATAAAAACGGAGGTCAGGTGAAAGGAAACAATTGCTTGGCGAGATTTATTCCACGCTATAATTACTTTAATACCTCCAGTCTACCCCTTTTCGAGCGTTTTCATTAAGCGCCTACAGATTTTTCCCTGTCGGCATTTAATTTGGAAGCCTTATTATAATTGTATTGTTATGCGCGGAGGTGAGACGCGAACATTTCAGTTTGTATCGAGCTCTCCTATTGTAAATGTCAATTCGAATTGACTACAAATAGAAAGAGCGTAGGTTGCAGTTTACTTTTCCAATTCATCTCACTTGCCTGTCGTTGTAGGTACGGTAAAATGAAAAATGTTTTCTGATAATTTCAAAGCAAAAAGTAAAAGAAACCTTATGCGTTGTTGCGATTCTTTATAAGAACTTCTGTTCTTATGTTACTAATCCAACGTTATTGTTCAGTGCGGTATTGTTGTCGTTATTTGAGACAGCCCCGGCTTCATTACGCCTTGCATTTAACAACAATGTCTCTATAAAAACATGGATTGTTTACGTCTCGCTCGTGTTGTTGACATCGTGCGCGAGCTAATGAGGCGCTGGACCAGAACACACACAGGCACTCGATCAGCTCCACCCCCGTGCAATATTTCTTTTGTTTCGGTTCACTTGAAACAAAGCTTTCGCTATTTCTGAGCGGACTTTTCATGATTGATGACCGTGCGAGCGGAGTCGCGAGTGCTCGCGTGTAACCTGCTGACTGACTACTAGCTGTGTAATGATGAATGAAGTGTTGTGTACAAATCACAACATTTGTTAATTTTAAGCAACGTCAAATATGTGTAACGTATTTGTAAGATGATAAAGTGAAACGCTTGAGTGGCGCTCATTTCCAATTGATGTAATGTGGTTCACAAATTGTTTATATCGTTTCTATCGATCTATTTAATAAACAAATTCAATGGATATTGTGTCTAGTGGAGTAAATATGGATAAAACCTTTGGAGATATTATTTCAGATCTAGGCGGCATAGAGGTGAAATGCAAGGTGTGTATGGTTTCTTTACGGAGAAAGATTAAATAGTGTGGCTACATGGTTATATTTTATCAGGGAATTCTAATTTTCGTGCTAAATACAGGTGCTTGATTATTTCGGAGTAACGCAAAGTAATACAATTAAATTAAAGTTAGTTCAGCCAAACTAAACAACTTTTTACAAGGAAACCTACGTCAAAAAAAAAATACCCGCCTCCAACGAGCCACTGCTGTGTCGGTGTTTTACATCCACGTGCACCCAGCAGTATTGCGCCTTCATAGACCTCAATATGATTCACATTTGACACCAAGACGAAACGAAAGTGCTGATTCCTCGCAACGTGTCCATGATGCGCTGACATCGATCAAGTCCACCATACGGACTGAGCCAACGAGAGAAATGAGAATCTACCGATTCAACAGTTGAGTCCTAACATCGGATCGGCTCAATAGTTTTACACAAGAGCAGTGTGACACCTCACATCAGCTCCGTTTTCTTTTAGGTTAGTTGTTTGTAAAATGTTTAATACAGTAATTTGTTTTAAGTCCTATCTGGTTTCTTGCGCATCCTCCGACTATAGGAAATATAATTAACGTTATATGTACCCGTGTGTACGGGTATTTTCTTTGACGTTTTCCTGACAGATGTACTGTCATTACTGTCATACTTTCCAAACAAAGTTTGGCAGTAATGACAGTTATCCGCCCGAAAATCTGTCAGAAAAACGTCAAAGTAAAATCCCCCATCATTTCTGTATCCCATGCACTAGTACAACGCATTGTGACCACGTGACACTATACAACGTTAATTATATTTCCTATAGTCGGAGGTTGCGAAAGAAACCAGATAGGAGTTAAAACAAATTACTCTATTAAAAAAACACTAGCGGTATTAAGCAGCACATTAGCAGACTTGCTACACAAAACATGCTATATACCTCTACAGTCGTAGGAACACCATGTTGAAGTATAACTACCAACACCAGCTTTTGGTACACCGATTTATGCGGAACTCGTATTACTTGCCTCACGTATGACTATAAAAACAATATACTCCTAGGCGGCGGCGGCGTTGGAAAAACGCTGGGGATATTGATTGGGTTATCCTCCTACGCGAATACTGTCAACCCGTTCTCTCTAATATTTTGCTCTTTGTGCTCAGTCAGACAGAACAATTTGAACAGTAATCGGTAAAGCAGATGTCGTGTCGATCACGTTTTTTTTATATAATTTACAAACAAGCGTTAGACTACGTACCTGATGTTAAGTAGCGATGTTGTCTACGATGGAGCGCACTTGTTTGTTACCTTTACCCATGACTTGACCTTTTGATTGTAGGCAAGTCATTCCACATCTAATAGGTTAAAACAAAACCATAGGATATTACTATTTTCATGCGTGCTTTCTTCCTAGTGTAGGTCATAAGCCTTTCCCAGGGTGAACTACGGACGGCAGGCCAGTCAGCTACGTGGCTTAGGCTAATCGCATCAGAGCTGGAGCTTCAGCGGGTAATTCCCATTTGTTCAATAGAACATGATGTTATTCAACAATATTAGTGTCCTTTGTTCTTTCTGTAGAAAATGTGGGAAAGAGAAGTTTGTTTGTCTATAGAACAAATGGGACACAACAGCTCTAGATACCTACATACCACATATTAGTTAGTACCTATACGTGGACAAGGAGTATTGTTTTTTTTGTGTTGTGCTGCTCTACAGGACCTTGTTCTGCCCAGTCTCACCGCGACCATTGCTGACCTATTGTGAACGCCACCGAGTTAATAATTTATGTAAATAAATAATAATAAATTAAATAAAAGGACAAGGAGTATGCTTCTACGGTGGACTACACGACCTGCCACTGCCACTTCAGCTTACTAATCCGATCCTACTTTTGTATGCGATCTAACAACGGTAAATCAAAATGTATTACTGTTATACTATTTATTTTAAAAACAATGCTTACAGAAAACAAGTCTTTCACATAATGGATCAATGAAGTAATACAAAATAATGTGATGGCGTGACGGTTATAGGAATTCCTCAGGTGGAGCCTCCTCTGCGGGCGCAGGTGGGGCCTCCGGCGCGGCGTCTGCCGGCGGCGCGGGCCCGGCGCTCGGCGGCGGCGCGTACTGCAACCACCACAAAAGTATTCATCATCAGGCCATGGGCCCCAATGATTTCCATGATCATTTGGGGGGATGTCAATAATTGGCAGGCGAGTTGAGGAACGCAGTGGTGTTGTGGTTTAAGTCACAGAGAGCACTGCTGCCCGTCCTCTGGAGAGCTCCCTCGGTCGCCTCGCACAGACCTCCAAGACGGGACGAGTTGGGCTGGGGTGGTGACACATGTCTTCTATTCGCCGTGACCACACAATTGTATTGTTTTTTTCCTAATACACAGCCGTGGGTCGTAGTGTGGGTGGATAAAACAAGAACATTTTCTAAAAATATAATTTTTAAATGAATGCCTATTAGGACGGATGGATTTTTGTTAATCTCTTTCACGTAAAAAGTAATGAAGGGATTTTAATGAAGTAGGCTTGTTAAAAGTTCAACCAGCAAAAGATAATAATATATACAGATAAGGCAAGTACAAAGATGTTTGAAGTATTCTTATTTTAGTAGGTAAGTGTCTGAGCTCTCTACATAAAATCTCTGATAACTCTCTATCTTTGAATGGCCAGACTGGGTCTGTAGTGTCAAACAGTATCACCAGTGGCAAATATCGCAAATACCACCACTTTATTACAGATTTTTTGCGCGTAACCAGTAGGATTAAAGATAGCAAAGGCTATTTTTGCCTACTACAGATCTAGAGGCTTTTAATGTGTATAGGTACAAGGAAATGGGCCTAAGGGCTGTCGCAGCCTTCAGAGTGGCAGCTGATACCTTGGCCTCGATGTACTTGCGCGTCATCCAGATGAGGGTGAGGTTGTTGACCCGCGGCCCCACCAGCGGGTTCAGCTGCGCGATGTACATCGTCACCCAACTGAAAATTTACGTTTTGTAAACTTCAATAAAAACACTGATTGTGACTCTATTGTCACCAGGTTATTATATTACAGAGTGTAAAAAGACCACGAGCATTAGCGTTAGAAACGTTGTTGGGCTCATCAATATGAACAACTTTTACTATAGCGACAATGTGGGGAATGGAAAAAAAAATTCATTCCCCGTACAAAATGTTATCTTCAGAGAAAATATTTTTTTTTTTGCATTTCACCGCATTGTGTCCATAGTAAAAGTTGTTCATATTGACGAGCCCAACAATGTTTCTAAGACCATTTCTCGGGGTCCTTTTACCACGCAGTGTACCCGGAAGTTCAACACAGGGCCACCTCACCCTAAATTTGGATACAATTTACTACCCAGTGTTATGTCGCAAGAAACTGATAAACTTACAACAGAGTATTACTTTGAAGAACTTATGTACATGCGTACATAGAGAAAGCACCCAGAGGCATGCAACAAATTCCTAAGCTCATCACTAAGGCAGGCAGTCGGAGGCGGGATTATCAAGACTACAGCGCATTCTGGGATTTGTTTGTACAGAAGTAGTATCCTTGGAAATATAGGAAAATCTACTCAGGCTGATAGGATTTACAATAAACACATTTCCTTTGTATCCTGAATGTGGTTGAACTCCGGACACAAACTTCACGCAGTTTGTTCTCGAGAAATAGCTAAACAGTTGAAGGATGTTTCCAAGTCGCCTTAAAAGCTAAAATCTGTATTTTTACACCCATCGTTTTTGTTATATTATTAAACATAATTTTTTACCTTTGTAGTTTTATATGTATAAGTATAGCCAGACTGCCGGAGCGAAAATGTCCGGCTAATATAAAATGTCCGGGTCGGATAACACATAAATTGTCAAACTATTAATGACCCCGACATTTTAAAAAGCCGGAAGTCTTACGCACGAAGACACTGTGCGGCAGCCAAATACTAGTAATAATACAATAAACAAACTTACAATATCCAACAGCTGAAGGCCGACATCATAATAATTGTTCGAATGACTCTGCGGAAGGCGGTTTAATCAAATTAATGACACGTAGAAAGTAAAACAATAAGAATCATTGTTCTAAGAAATATATAGTACCCTTTGTTGGGACACTTCCTGACGAAGATCGGCACGAATATGAATATGGAGGCGAAGACCCCCGTGAGGATGAAGATGGGCATGTAGCGGGCGAAGTCGTACTCCACGCGCGGCGGCGGCGGCGGACCTGCCCGTGACGTCATCGTTGCTGTTTGAGCCTCTCAAAGCACATAGTCTGAGTAATGTCATGTTACTGTTCTGATCCTACTGTGGGTGGTTTTAGGAAAGATTTTCATTCATTTCTATCAGTCGTCGCACATCCACACTTTGGCATCTTTTTATGGATACAAATCATGTACAGTTTGCTTGGCCTCTATTTCCCTACGAACTTGATCTATAGCGTGTTTGGCGCAAACATCTTAGGAACACGAGTTTAAATCACATATTTAACAGGTAGTCACTGGGTGGATAGAACCTTTGGAGACACGAGGGCCTCCCATGTTACTTTGCTTGACTTGGGCTTTAAAAGTTTTTTTTATTTGAGACAATTAATTAAAGGGCATCGATGACAGGTAGCCAGCCTCATCAGCTAATAATTCTCCGGATATCTTGCATCGAGTTTTATGCCAAGAGTTTGAATAGTATATCTGGTGGGTATTATTTTAGGATCTAGCACAGATCATAAAATCCTACTAAACCTATAACAGCAAAAAAATAACAAAACAACTATAGGCCTATGACTATTCCCTTCGTTCTGACTATTATTCCCTACTAGCTGTGCCACGCAGTGTTACTAGCATCCTCCCGTTCCCGTTGGAATTTCGGGATAAAAAGTAGCCTATGTTCATTTCGAAAAACGTAGCTTTCTTTTAGTGTAAGAATTATTTAAATCCGTTCAGTACTTTCGGAGCCTCTTCAATACAAACAAATCTTTCCTCTTTATAATATTAGTATAGATCAATATTTATAGTGTCCGTGATTTGTGGTGCAGCGTGTACCTGGCGGCGGGGCGGGCGGCGGCGGCGGGGCCGCTTCGGCGGGCGCCTCTTCCGGCGGCGGCGCGTCTTCGCCGTCGTCGAATCGCAGCAGCTCGAACACCATCCTTCACTAGATACTACCTCGATAATACAACAAGAAAGCTATTCCGTTGTTCTTTGTATTGGTTGCTAAGTTTATTTGTCAATTAGTTGAGACAATGTCAC
>SJJU01016342.1:0-10006 GCA_012932125.1 Conopomorpha cramerella
CTGCGTCGAAACGTCGAGTAAAATATCAAAGGTAAGCTCGAGCTTGTCTTTGGTTATATTCGCGCCTATACACCCGGTGAACAATATTGACTTATAATGTCTGTACGCGTTTCATCAAAATGTATTTTAATTCATAATCATAAGTGCAGATATAATATATCTGTATATAGCTTGATGAAAGTCTTTATGATTTTAAAAAGAAAAGTAAACGTCCCCGGTTCGAATTAATTTCTTTTACTTGCCAGAAGAAACTGGAATCTTTTAAAATTGTAATAAACTCAAATTGTGTGAAAACTCAAAATGAGTTTATAGAAATAAGAGTGTAATGGCCAAGTGACCATTACACTCTTTTTTTGGGTGTTGTTTTTATTTACTGCATATGAAAATCGGAGATCTTATCTTTTCTTTCTATTTTAATTTCTGGTTCTAATTATTTTTATTTAGAAAATTTGCTTATTCGTATTATTTTTAATATGTCTGACTATTTCTATATCTGTGCTTATGATTGAGTAACTACCTACGAAAAAGAAAATTTGACAATGACCAATGCAATGGAGGATGCAGTTTTTTTCTTATACATATGCCAAATTAAAAGAAATAAGCAAAGACCATTTATGACCGCTGTTGTTGTTTAATCATAATCATCAGCCCGTATTTTGTCCACTTCTGGACATAGGCCTTTAAATGTTTCTGATAAATACCTAAAACGATTGCAAATGAAAGAAACGGTATTATTCAATTGGGATCTTAGGATTTTTATACGACGGACCCGTTGGCGTAGTGGTCAGCAATTCTGCCTCTATTCCGCAACGTCGTGGGTTCGATTCCCACCACTGACAGGTTCGTAGGTGATGAGCTTATTTTTACTTGTTGGATGTGTCTGGGTGTTTTATTTATAAGCATGTTCTTCAAAAAAATGTATTTAAGTAAGTATATTTTGCTGTCCGAATTCCATATCACAAGTGCTTTAGATACTTAACATGAGATGAAGGCAATGTGTGTGTTGTTATAAAAATATTTATTATTATTTATCGGATTTTGACACGCACCGGGAAGATGGAACTAAACGGAGATAAACGATCTACTTTTCAGATTATCATCATGACATCGAAATGAACAATAAATACCTATATTTTCTACGTGTATAAAATAACATTATCTTAACTTATCGCAACTACTTACGTTACGTACGTAAAATATCTGCACGTGTCACGTGAATTCTAAAAATAATATTGTAGTTTATTGTTTTGATAATTTCACAGTTTATTGAATGGAATGAACACTTAAGGGGGGCTGTAAATTAAATTCCTTGACTGTACCTACATCATAGCCGCGCAGAGTTCATAGGAAAGTTATTACGTGAAATAGTAGAGAATGTTTTGTGTTAACTGTCTGACAATCAGTAAAAATACTGTTTTGCTTATAATTTTTTTAGCCCTAAAAATCTGGAAAAAATATATGTATAGGTAGCAAAAAGTACAAAGAAAGTGTACAATAAATTATAGTACAATGAAATTGCAAATTATGAGATCCAGTCCCGAAATAATAATATTTAATATTGAAATGTCATTTTTTAAACTTAGGTACCAAGTATATCAAGGTAGTTAGTAAATAGTAACATACAGGCATGTATATAATAGGTATAGGTTAACTAGGTATAGGTTAAAGGTCATTTTAACACCTTTTTTATTACTTTTATCGCAAAACAAGAGTGAAGTTATTTTGATAATTATTTTTTATTAGTAAGCTGATGCTTCCCTTATTGACTCATTTCAATTTGATTCAGGTTCTCGCAACGGCATTCTTGAGCGAACCATAAAACACTGGCTAAAGTCGGTTCCATTTTGTTTATTACGCTCCATCCAACTGTTTGGAAGGGACGGAAAATATTATCCCATACAAAATTAGGTGACGTCTTCACACTTTTTGCGTAGGCCACATCGTAACGAAGGCCGGTAATTGTCTTATAACGGTTTGGTGGAAGTGCCGCATCATTGCGTATCTAATTCCATTCCCTTCTTCCGTGTACTTGAACTATTTTTACTTACAAATATTGTCATTCGTAAACAACTACGGTTAAGTAGGGCTATTTACGCGAAACAAACGGTTTGCATCTACTTTCATAGTGCGAATCGCCAGGATGTGGAATGATATGACGGTGTCTGTATTTCCTGCGCAGCACTGTGGTAAATAAGTACCTAATGAACAGGTTTCTTACATCGTAGACCACATATGTATCTGCTTAACATCAGGCAGGGTGGTAGTAAAAAAAGACATCTAATACCAGGCAGTGTGGAGAAATCACGTTGTATGTTTAAAATGAAAATCTGTTTATTTCTACGTTATAAGTGCTATTACATACCAGATATACAGCATACCACAAAGCTTGATGTATGTCATATATGATTCGTCATAGATTCGAATTAATTTATTTTCCTGGCTCGAAAATCGGGACGAAACCCATCTTTTCAAATTGTCAAGACTTATACCTAAGTATTTAACATTAATACGACTCTAATTTAGTAATTGCTTGATGACCGGATGCATCCTTGACTAGTGAGCAGCAATTTTTGATCTGACGTGCGTCACTTCTGGCACTGGCTGAAAATCCACATGCTGAGCCAGATGCCATTTGACTTCGGCAGAAGCACATTAAACGGGCTATCAGTGGCGTGCACTGGCTTTTACGACAAGGTAGGCAGTAATTCCCAAGGATGGACACCTATGTATAGGTAATTTGTCTCTACGAAATACAGGTACCTTTTTTTTTTGTTGACGAGGGGGAAATCCTCATGGATACCCCTCCGCTATGGAGACGGCGACGGGGTAGTGTCAGACTTTTACTGACTAAAACCCCCCCGATGGACTTCATTTATCGCTGGTGCTGGGTGCGTCCTGGGCACCCAGAGGACCTATCTATTCACCGACAAAACACAGGACCTTTGTTAGCCTATGTCGTGAGTTATTAGATCGGGTAACCAAAATACTAAGGTAGGCAGTGTCTTTTTGATGGTGTGCACGCTGCTGCGGGCTATTCATTTTTGTCTTCTAGTTCGTAATTTGCTTTTTGTGTTTATATTTTGTCTTGTTTTAAGTGTTTCTACTGTGGTTAATATTCTTTCTTTCTTCTTTATTTGTAGAAGATAATAACACTAAATAATATAAATGCGTGTTCTTGTTGGGTTTTGTAACTGAAACCATTAGCCTCCCTAGCACAGCACTTTAAGAAATAAGTGTCAAGAGGTATAACGCGCTGCGATTTGTTGAGAGTAGCCGAGTCGCACGAAGCATGACAGAACAGCCAATCAGAATGCGTTTCTATGTCGTGTATTTCTAGACACTCGTGCTAGGCGAGCAGATCATGCAAGCATCCATGCAGCATCACCAGCATTCACGCGCCAAAATATCCATGGCAAGGCAATAAATACTTTACCTACTATACTTCACTGTTAATCCTAAACACGTATCAGAAGTGGCTCCAGCAGCGTTGTTTTATCACTTGTCTTGGTGTGAAGCTATCGGTGCTATTGTATAAGATAATGTCAAAATGTCAATCAAAAAATAGTATTATTATGTAAGTAGACAACTTATTTAACATTGTGGACCGTTGACGCAAGCAGATGCAGAATACACACCATAGCGTGAACACCATGTGCTAGGATTTTGTGTTTCGTATTTTTTTTTTTTTTGCTAAAGTGAAACAGATAAAATTCATGTAAGTTTGGCTATCTTTTTTTATTGTTACTTATAGCACAGTTTCCGGAACGATCATTAGAATTAATTTGGCATTAAAACTATTTTTTTTTACTTTGTCTGTCAAAAAGTGACAGCTGTATATATTTAATAACTATATGAGATTATCACTAATGTGCCTTCCGAAAAGTGATGTTAGTTATTTAATTTCATGTCATAATTATTAAAATAGTTTTAACAAAAAAAAAGAACCGACTTCAACCCGTACATAAAAAAGTAAAAAAATAACAATTTACTTCTTACAAAGTAATTACGTATTTTCATTTAAGTTGTTTTAATTCAAAAATACCTATTAAATAATTATTCTTAATATTTGAAGTCGGTGCCGGACATTGCTTTTTATAATGATATCTAGATGACATTTGTTATTTTGTTAGTTGGGATAAAATCTAAAGTACTAAATCAATTTAGATAAAAATTTAATGGGACCATCTTGAAAGTAAACCCTATTGAATGCAAAAAGAATTTTCAAAATCGGTTCGTAAACGACGAAGTTATCCGCGAACAAACATAAAAATATAAAATCTAAAGTACTGAGCCAATTTAGATAAAATTTTAATGGGACCATCTTGAAAGTAAACATTGTCTAGAGCAAAAAGAATTTTCAAAATTGGTTGATAAACGACGACGTTATCCGCGAACAAACAAAGAAAAAGCATATATACGGTCGAACTGAGAACCTCCTCCTTTTTTTTTAAAGTCGGTTAAAAATAGGAGGTATTTGAGATCTACCTGTTTTTGTTTTTTCTCAAAATCCATAAGAAGTCACTGAGTTTCTGCGAAAAATATAATCATCATCACCATCCACAATATCATTGGATTTAAACTGTATTATGTACATAAACAACCGCGTGTATATCTTTCTTTAAGCGTTCTTTTTTTTCAGCGTTCTTCTTGTGAATCTTTAAGGAGGAATCGTTTTTTTGATAAATTTACTGTTGTTAATGCTTATTTGCTTTACGTGAAATGAACAAAATACTCTTCACGCCTTTGAATTTAAAAACGGGCACAGCGCTACTTTGTCACGATGATGGAGAACATCATGAAGAAACCTGCAACTGCTCACCAAAAGGTCTGCAAATACAATAAAGGCACCTAGTTTTATACTCGAGACCGAATGCCTATTTAACGAATAAAAAAAATCCCGAACACCACATGTCAAATGGTCACCATACACCATCGATGCAGGCAGACATTAGACGATACGTTTTGATCTCAGTTTTACCACAGTCATGATTGTGATTGACGGATTTCCTATCGTCTAATATAGTGAATGATGTTTGAATTAGTATTAGTAGTCATTCCATAAATCATGACTGATGGAATTGAATGACGCTTGCATGAGCGTCTAATGTCTGACTTAGACTCTGGTCAGGTTCACTAGCGCCGACAGCTTGATGCAGCAATTTACAATCGCGAATTATTGTGTGACCGAAAATTCACTAGCCTATACCAATACGGAGTGTAAAAGAACCCTCATTTCCCTGCATTGTCGTCATAGTAAAAGTTGTTCACAGCCGAGCCGAACAACGTCTCTAATAATACCATTGCTCGGGGTCCACACGTAGTATTCTTTACACACGCATTATTCTACATCGAAAATTAGTTTCTCGAGCGATCATAATACCGAATATGCATATCGTCACCTTATGCCAAAAGGCATTCGACCCACATTAACCACGCTATTGTATCAAAATCAACAACGATAGCGACTTATGACTGTACCTCTATCTCTTTTAGGTAGAAAAAGTTTCGCTATGTAATATTTATTTTGTATTTGACCGAAATACATAATATGTATTAAATTACAAAAGCATACATACATTTCAAAAGGAAATAGGTATATCTAGGAAAGTCCCCACCTATGTTAGGTATTTGTCACAGTAGGGTGCGGTTTGCCGTGTGAATAGGTAGGTAATTTATCTTTATTTACGTAATAGTACTGTACCTACATTCTGCTAAAGATTACCTACTTTACTTACACAGTGGTACCTACATACCGCCTGCAAAATGACTCGGAGCAATGGTCTTAAAAACGTTGTTGGGCTCGTCAATATGACCAACTTTGACTAGGGCGACAATGCGCGGAAACGCCAAAAATGTTTTTCATTTTCATTAAAAAAAGACAATAGGAATGACATTTTGTTTTCATTTCCCCACGTTGTTGTCTCCATAGTCAAAGTTGTTCATATTGACGAGCCCAGCAACGTTTCTAAGACCATTGCTCGAGGTTCTTTTACACTCTCTAATATTATACTTAACGTTTGTAGCTTACTTGTCCGATGTTGAGGCGTGTACTCAGATTATTTTTTCGAGACCGGCTATAGGTACTAAGTAACAATGGATTCATTTTTAAGCGACTTCAAAAAAGGTGCCCTTCTGAATTCGACCGTATACAGGCTGCCTTAGAGGCCATAATCTGGACCAATGTTTTTCAACTCAGAAAATTATAGCGATTTCAACAATATAGTAGTTTTTGTTACTGAGATATTTTAAACTTACTTAAACGTATCGTTTCTTATGCAATATTTACAACAGAATTTATGGTCACACAAACATATAAAAAACTTTGTTTAGGTAAAGAAGTATAGGTACTATTGAATTCGCTATCATTTACTGAGTAAGAAAAAGTGGGCCCGCGTTATGAACCCGAAGTCAATAAAATGACTTTAATCTAAACTTTTGCGGGTAACTTCGTCGTTTATAAACAAATTTTAATGATTTTGTTGGAAAGTAGATATTTCGAAAGTGGCCCAATGATAAGGAATTTTGTGTTTGATGATGCAAACCGATAAATCTAAGGGAACTTTAAAAAACCACAGGGACATGCTACAAGTACTAATTGAATTCGATTCTTTTTTCTTTAAAAATATTCAGAGCCTAACTACGCATTGTTCGTACGATGAAGAAAAACATACTCGCATATCGCAAGGTATTCCTATAACGGTAACGGCACTATCTCACATCGCAATTTGCTAGGTGAAAAGTAAACATTTGGTGTGTAGGTACCTTGGTACCTATATGGATTTTAGGAATAAAGGGCCCGTGAAGTGTAATTTTTTTGTGTACTTCTTCTTAGATGGCGAATAATTATTAATTACTCTACTTTGTGTAATCGAGGACGTATAACTCTACATAGGTATTTGCAACAGATTACCAGAACGTCGGATAACCAGAAGAACGATGAAACGTTATGCATATCAAATGGAAATTTCACCAACGAATACTATTTCTTTTGGGATGTCTTACGTACGATAAGTACGAAATGCCTGCCTAGATCCAACAGCATGCATTCATCCACTTCTTAGCTATATACGCCAAATAACTTCATAACCACAATAAAGTTATTTTTAATAGGGGTCGGGTTTCAGCGGAACTCCAGCGCCGCAGGTAACTGTGGCATTACGCTGAGTCGGGGCTCTTTTACTAGCGTGAAAGCTATCACACGCTCAGTACTAATCACTGCAAGTTGGTACGCTTGTTCATCTTTTCTTTTTTTGTTGTTTTGTCACTTTATATTTTCGCTTGTTGTTTTTATTTGAATTTATTTCATAATTTTAGTGTTTTCGTTCTTATGTTAGTACATAAATATATATATACAATAGGTCCTTCATAATGATAATAGCGGCTTCGGAATGCTAATTAATATATTTTTCTACGTACCTTAAGAGCGTCTGTGGTCCAGTTGGTCGAATCCTTGACTTCTAACCGGGGAGTCGCGGCTTCGAGTCCGGCTACTGGACGTGTACTAATGGGACTCTTTTTCAGTGTCTGTACGCAACGAAATGCTTGTACGGTGAAGGACAACATCGTGATGAAACCCGCCGCACACCAAAAGGTGTGTGAACCCAAAAGGTGTATACCCGTGAGGGGCTCACCCCCTGTCACGTTGGGTTAAATACGCTTGGTGAACAAGTGCCTCTGCCTACCCGACTTTGGGATTAAAAGGCGTGAAATGTATATTTTTATTTACCTTTCGTATACACTTTACCTTTTGTTTATGCCTTTCGAAATGCACAAAGGCGCTTACGGAATCCTAAAACGTAGTAAGCTCTCATCAAGTACTGTAAGGTGTAAACAATTAGTGTCATTAATTAATATCTTTTAATCTCAATTATAATACAACGTAGGTAGATAAAGTCAATTGGCACTTAAGCCTTGAGGTAAACGAAATAGGATTATAGAAGTCGGAAGATACACTTAGGTACACTTTACAAGACGTACTTAAAATATTATAATAAAAATAATAAGGTAATGCAAAACATACCTAACTACATATTAAATTATTCAAATTATTAAGAAATGCAGGAAAAAATGGCTCTTATGTGAAGAAGCTCAAAGCCTAGAATTCTGCCAATGACACGTTTAAAACGTATATTATCAAAACAACGTTTGCGGGGACGGCTAGATCAAAGAATAAAATAAAATATAAATACACTTCACGCCTTTTAATCCCAAAGCGGGGTAGGCAGAGGCACTTGCTTAATAAGCAAATGCCCATGGTTCACCAAGCGTATAGATAGACATAAATAATAACAAGTTAAATTGAGAACGGCATATTTTCGAAACACTTATGTTCTAGGAATTATTCCCAACTTCCAATAACAAAATCGAATTACACGCCAACTAGGTTATAGCTGCTCATCACCCAAAAATTTAAATCTCTTTTCGATCAACGTCAAAAAGGAGATTTTACAATTCAATCAATTTACATTTTGTGTTCGGATAACTTTTACACAGTTTATGAATCGATTTTGATGATTCTTTTCCAATGATAAGGAAATCAGGGTTTATGATGACAGACAAATAAACAGAGAGGAACTTTAAAAACCTTTGAAAATCGTAGGAGCGAATAGAACTGTTCTAAGTCCTTTTCACTTTAAAATCATTCACAACTTACGTAAAAAAAAACTTGACGTACTGGTAAATACCATTTTAACCAGTAAAGCTTTACATAAAGTCAGGAAAGGAAAACCCCTATTTTACGATCTATGTGTTACTTGCGGTTTAAAGGAAAAATGAAGTGGGTAAATCCTTTACAAATTCCGATGAAATTATATTGCAGTTGGACCTATTAATTAATCCTTTTAATAGACTAAGTTGTACGCGATTTCATCCGCGGGTTTTTAGTAATACCAAATTTTGTAAAGATATATAGCTTCTATGACAGATATGCGGTGCAAGCTAATCTTTCTTGTTTAAATTAATTCCTAGATGCGGAATCGCTGACAGACGACTTAAGACAAAACAAGTTTTATAGAAAATAATAAAAACTCGACAGGCGTGATTTATCAGCGAAAAAGTTCATCATGAGCCACATGACTTGCACTGCTGGACGAGGGCCTCCCCCATGATTTCCGTGATAATTTGGGGAGAAATGCCAATAATCGCCAAGCTTGGCAGGCGGGTTGGTGATCACAGTGGTGTTATGGTTTAACTCACAGAGAGCGCTGCTGTCCGTTCTCTGGAGAGTTCCCTCAGTTGCCTTTTACGACCCTCACAACGGGAAAATTCGGGCTGGGGTGCTGACACATGTATTCTATTCGCCGTCACCTTTTTCGGCTTAAGGGTTACGAAGATATTTTATATTTAATTTAAGATATTTTATTTTATATTACCTCATAATTCAGACTTTTCTACACTAACCTATCCAAATGTATACAAGCACGTAATAATATAATAATGCAACAGTAAAGTCTAATTTCGTGTAATTATTTTCGCGTGATGCACGCACCGACCATTTTGAAATTAATTACTCGTTCTGTTTTAGTTCTCATTGCCCTTACAGGTATTATAATATTCTACATACATATTAACATAAACTTCGTAACCCATAAAAAATCAGGTGTATAACCATTGGAGATAATATGATGTCCCTTCGTAGAATTCCGTACTGCAAAAGGAATTGAACGGAACCTAGAGCTCTTTTCACAGGAATCCTATACGCGTTCCGCCGTATTACGCTGGACTTTATATCAAATACTATGTCCTAGTGTTCCTTAGAGCTACGCATATTAAAAAGGCTGACCACCCGAATCATACAAAATAAGTACCCCTACAATTTGCATAAAGTAGTTTCTAAGACTAAATACCTAATCCTTTTTAATTTCAATACATTTCACGCCTTTTGTATCCCAAAGCGGGGTAGGCAGAGGCACTTGCTTAATAAGCAAATGCCCACGGTTCACCAAACGTATTTAACCCAACGTGACAGGGGATGAGCCCATCGCCGCCACCCGCGACCTCCCTGTTA
>SJJU01016349.1:0-10895 GCA_012932125.1 Conopomorpha cramerella
ACTTACACAACGGTTATTACAGGTCTACTTGAACTGTTTATTCCGTATTTGACATACAACTGACAAGTTAAGTTTAGCTTTGTGTATTTTCTAAATAGCAATTCCGCCATTATTGGTCAGGTCCTTGGGCAGACATTAGACGCTCATGCAAGCGTCATTCAATTCCGTCAGTCATGATTTATGGAATTACTACTAATACTATTTCAAACATCATTCACTATATTAGACGATAGGAAATCCGTCAATCACAATCATAACTGTGGTAAAACTGAGATCAAAACGTATCGTCTAATGTCTGCCTTAAAGTATATTCTACAAACTATGAATCTATACCTACTCACTACACAAATACTAGAACAAAGTTGTCATTTGTTATAAGTGTAGGTTCCTATTCGACTATCAAACTTCTTAATAAAACTGTTCCTGTACTCAGCTCCCCGAGGTTGTTGAAAATTACATTACACTTATATTACGTTACATTTATAAGAAAACTTAAAAATCTACTCATCTCTAAAAGCTATTATACTATAAATGAATATTTCACAGATACTTTAAAATAGATAGATAGATCATAACATATTAACATAAATCGATATTGTACCTATATATAATAAAATATACTAGTATATTACCAATATAGTACGTATCCAACTATTATAACTTTCTAGAAATATGAATCTACACGAATCTCCCTCTCTCCTACGCCATATTGCTGTGTCCATCAGGATCTACAATGTAATTGCACTAACCATTAATTTACCACCTAAGAGTACCGTTGTAGAACGCAATAAAGAATTGAGAATTTAGAAAATCGTCGCAAATAGTATATATCACTCTTAGAAAATTGGAAACGTAGAAAAATAAACATTCAACTGGCAAACACAATAATTGTGCTCACACTACCAGGCGGACATGAAGTCGAAGTTGGTCACACCGCGCCCCGGGGTGTCGACGGCTGGTGTACTAGGCACTTAAACTTTGCTCCGTTCTCAACTTGACAAATAGCTGTTATTCCATACGTACCCACTGCTGGGAGTGAGTCAACCCCTTACTTTGAATCGCACCCCTGAGACGAACACTGTATGGGCCCGAATTGAAAGCAACATGGCCGAACTTAATTTTCGAATAGTGTAGCGTTGTCTCTTTCAAAATGAAAAGAACTGTGTTACCCCAGGGACGGTAACTTTTTACGTATCGTTACCTACAGGTTTTGTCGTCTTACATTACAAAAAGTAAAAATAGGTTTTTTTCTAGTAAGTAAGTAAGTAGGTAATTATCTTGTCAATCTCATTTTGTTATCGATTCATGGAAGTCCGATTTCTTCTTTAATTTCTTTTAAGATATGCCAGAAAATAATCTAACATTATATTAACACTGTATGGGCCCGAATTGAAAGCAACATGGCCGAACTTAATTTTCGAATAGTATAGCGTTGTTTCTTTCAAAATGAAAAGAACTGTGTTACCCCTGGGACGGTAACTTTTTACGTATCGTTACCTACAGGTAGGTATTTTCGTCTTATATAACAAAAAGTTAAAAAAAAATCGGTTCGAAAGAAGATGTAGTGACTAAGATTGAAAAAGGCATGCTTCGGTGGTTTGGGCATATGAAGAGAATGGAGGAAAGTGGATTAACGAAAGAGATTTATATGGGTGATGTAAATGGGCCGGGTGAGTAGAGGTCGCCCCAGAAGGACATACATTGACCAGATTGGTGATGTCCTGGCGGAAGGTGGCGGGAAAAGTACTCGAAACCGGAGGTCATGTATGAAAAGATGTATGAATGTAGATGAAGCGAAAGGGGTATGTCAGGATCGTGACAAATGGAGATCTGTAGTCTCTGCCTACCCCTCTGGGAGACAGGCGTGAAGTGTATGTATGTAAAAAATAATACTTCTGAGTAGGTAAGTGCTTAAAGAGATTGTCTTGCCAATCTTATTTTGTTATCGATTCATGATAATCCGATTTCTTCTTAATTTCTTTAGAGATATGCCAGAAAAATAATCTTGCATTATATTAAAAGTTCAAACCGGATATTACCACAGCACGTGTAACTGTGTCGAAACGTCGCACAAACAGCGAAGGTAAACTGAATGCTTATCTTTGTTTAATTTTCGCGCCTTTACGATTTGAAAGAACCAAAATAAAATCTGAACCAAATAGTTTCATAAACAACGAAGTTATCAACGAACAAACATAAAAAATCATAGATACGACCCCGTTTTTTAAGAAAAATCTTACTTTAACTAGTATACGAGTATGAATGTGGAAGGGAAGAAGGAGACAAAATAATGTATGGATGGACTGTGTGAAAAATGACATGTGCGTGAAAGGTGTAACTGCAGAGATGACGAATGACAGAGATGAATAGCGAAAGGAAACGTTCTGCGCCACCCTACCTAGTGGTCAGGGCAGGGCAGGAAAATTATGATGATCTTACTTTAACAAGTAAAAAATTAAGACTAACATATCGCACATCTACATAAAGAGTAACACAACTCAAAATAATTTAAAATCAAGCTAATTCAATTATCGAAATCTACGTAAGAAACTACATACAGTCCAAAGACACCTGGGCAAAAATCTCTTAATTTGAAATGTAGATGGCATTGTAAGTCAGTATTGCTGGCTCACTCGACAAACAGCCCCCACCACGAACACTCACGCATCACCAGTTGCGACATGTCATTCGTAAGGAAAGGTGCGGTCAATTCGCATCAATAGCCGATTATTTCGACTTAGTATTGTTTTAGTGGATAGCTGCAGTCATAAAGCGTTATTATTTTTAGTTAATTAGTTATTCGTGATTCAACTTGTGAGTTTTTTCTGGGTGCTTTTCGACTTATTTTGAATTACTGGAGTATTTTTGGCAAAGGTAAGTTCACTTTTTCACACTAATTAAAATTACAACGATGTTTCTGGAATTGGTTGATAGTATTTGAGTTGCTCTAGTATTGCTGGTTAAATTAAAAATAGCCCTTATTTCGTTAGCATCAACGTCCTTGATAATTTTGCTAAATTGCGCATTTAGAGTTGATATTGTGTTTTCGATTAAGATGGGTATTTTTTTTTAAGTATCAAATGGGGTTGTGATTTTAGAAGAATTTTTAGTTAGCATAGTATTGCTGATTTTTTTTTGTACTTCATTATTGTTTTCAGATTATGAGGGGTCGTGGACTTTTACTGCTTGAGAAGGCTATGGCGTCGAACGGAACTGAGCCGGAGATGGACAACGAGGGGAATACTGAAACACAAAGCATAATAGTTACGGATGAAACCATAGGTACCCTATTCACAGAGACCTTACCAACACTTAATTTACCGTCAACAAGTACCGCCATCTTATTATATTTCACCGGCTAACAGTGATGGAATGGTAAATGAATGTCTATGTCTATGGTAGCGACATCGATGATTTGGATGCGGACGAACTAAATAAATATCTGCTATGAATCTATACCTTCGCGGTTTCAACCATGAGACTTAACTCAATCACACACAAATTTTATTCGCGGCCATTCACAAAATTAAGGTGATAACGTACATAGCGTTATTGAGAAACAAATAAAAAGATACAAGAAATCAGGGTCGATATATTCTCCACAACAGTACGCTACTTTGATCAGAACAGCTAAAAATACTGGGAAACCTTACCATGTGGAAGAAATGACCTATGACAAGTTTTATGATGTTAAATCCCTACAAGAAGAATGGGGAAGTAGTTTTAATATTAATGCTGACGAGAACAAATAAAATGGCATGACATCAAACAGCTCTGCGTTTAAAAGCAGCATCCGTTGTCATTTTTGTATAAGACCTCCTATGAGGATACTACTTTTAAACAAGCTTACGTAAGAAATAAGAGCCGAACGCAGGATCACCAGTTTTCTCCCAACTTGACAAAAGCTTACTTACAGAAATATGCCCTGGGAACCAACCAGACACATTATAGAATTAATCAATCAAAATATTATTCCAAGGAGTTATGTACATTCATATTTTAATCGTGTTTTAGAAATTGATTGATTTTTTATTAAAGTTATTAGGTAGTTAAGTTTATGCCATATTAGTTGCTAGAAGAAAAGCTATGTCGAAATAACGCTGTATGTTATAATTATTTAACTGGTGTTAAGTAAAATTAAAGTCTGATTGCAATAATTACCTATGTGTAATGTTCCTTAGTGATTTTGAGATCTCATATAGCCTTTATTTCTTACTAGATTTATCTCTATATTGTTACTTACACAAATAAATGTTTCTTTTTGATATTATTATATATTTAAGAGGCCAAATATATTGTGATTGTATTCCTATTACCTTTATAACTAGATTAAAACGAATGTAGAGGCAAAGTTTTAATTTTTCGTTTTGATAAGTATTTTTTGGTTCCTTTTCTGTTTTTTTAGATTAATGAAAATGAAAATGTTTTAATATAACTAAAACTAAACTAAATAAAATATTAATATAACTTGGCGTTTGAGCTCGAAAACAGTATTTTAGAAGACTTTTAAAATGATTATTATTATTTAAACTCATACCATTGTTATTTACTCAGGTACTTCAGGTTCTGAAATAATGACTGTACTGTTTTAGTATGTGTAAAACACATACTAAAATATGTATTTTTATTATTTTTTTCACTATTTCCTTAGCATAAGGGTAATTAAAGATACTTGTTTACACTGAAGTATTTGTTTTACCTCTTTAATTAGCAAAAAACCCTAGACATAATCGAGATACACCAGTATTCGTGAGGAGATCTGACAAAAACATATTAATAGTAAAACTGATTAACACAAAAATATTCTGTTATAGTAACACATTTCCAGTTAGTAGAGTTATTATGCAAAGTTTTTTCCACGAATACTGGACTAACAAAAAAGTTATCAATTAATGAGTAATTTTGAAAGATTGTGTTTTGATGTTCAGCAAATAAATATAATCGTAAAATTTCACGCAAATTCATAACGGAACATTTTTAATAAACCAATTAGAAATTGAGTTAAACATTTTTTGCTCTTCCTGAAAAAAGATGTATTTTGAGTTGTGTTAACCTTTATCTAGATGTGCGATGGTATAAAACATGCTAAAGTGAAAGAGTAAGAGTCAATATCTTCTGTCCCTTACTGCGTATCAATGTAAATCTAGGTTCAAACTGTCAAATTAGTAGTAAAAGTGACAGTTTAAATCCAGAAATACATAATTTTCCATACATTTTGGTGGAAAAGAGTCAAACTGAAGGTGGTACGCGGGTAGCAAGTCTGGGTGTTTGATCTGATGTATGGATGGATTAAAGTTTTGACTTGTTGGGCAATCCCAACAAGTCAAGTCAAGACCGGAGGATTGGACAATCTTCATTATTATTATTTTGAGCTACTATTTTCCTACTGTAGGGCAAAGGCCTATCTCCCCTCCTTACACGCCATGCGATCATGGGCGGCGTTCCACCATCCTTTGTCGTGGGACACCAGCTCCATTGCTTTCTGGGGCGACCACGTTGTCTCTTGCTATTTGCTGGTAACCATGCCGTCGTTTTTTTGGCCCAACGGTTTGGTTCCATTCGGGCGTCGTGGCCGGCCCAGTCCCATTTCAGCTCAGCTGACAATCTTCAATTTATAAAAAATTGGCTCTTATGTTCAGCTTTACAGTCAGCTCGAGAGTTTGGACAATATTGAAATCTGAGCTTGGACTAAATATGTTGACAGCACTGACATCACAATTCTGACTGATTGACACTTTGTTTTGTGACCTTGGCCCTGTGCTGTGTTCGTCGTCGGCGAATAATTTCGCAATTCGTGGTAGTTTGTAACATAAACGCGCGGGTGAATATAAACAAGTCTTCATGCAAATCTATAATTTGTTTACTTTATTAATCAGTTCTGTGATGATGCGACAAAGTGTTTGTGCGATGGCTTCACACATTAAGTGCCGTGGAGGAACTTATCCTAGGTCTCAAATACAAAGATTTCCAGTGCCTGATGAGAAAGTCAGCTGGTCCGTAGATTACAAAAACTATGATCCTCCTAGTCACACCTCACCAGGATTAAAGGGCAAGCCTTGGGCAGATCCTGAACTAGGTAAGTAAGAACATTTAGGTATAGTCCAACTGTTATAATCACATACTTGTTCGTAATATTACCTACCTAATAAAAAAAAATAGTTTACTTACATCATCATAGACAGTGCCTATCTCTCCTAGGGATTTAATAGTAGGGAGTATAAGGATGGGATAGAAATAAGTTTCAGTAGGTACCAACATAACTGTCCAACTAAAGATTTCATAGTAAAAACTTGCAGACATCAAATTAATAGTTTGTTTCAGATGATTCAAGTTTTCAACCAAAATGGAACAATATTGATGGTGAAGTAAACCGTGTTAGTCATACAGGAAAGTATGAAATCCAAAGTGGTTTCCCTTTAAACCCAATAGGGAGAACTGGTATACAAGGTCGAGGAGTTTTAGGTAAATGGGGACCAAACCATGCAGCCGACCCTGTAGTCAGCAGGTGGAAGATTAATAGTGATGGAAATGTAGTAATAAATTCTGTTACCAATAAGTAAGTTAATTACTGTACTTGTATTTATTTCACTTTTTACTGCCCTTCAAATTATTGAAATATCTCCGTTACTTTTCAGACCTATTTTACAATTTGTGGCTGTGAAAAGAGGAGATACAGGAGAGTGGGCACTGCCTGGAGGAATGGTGGATCCTGGAGAGAAGGTTTCTGCAGCTGCCGTTAGGGAATTCCAAGAGGAAGCTACTAACTCCCTTACTATGACCGATGGTAATAATGGATTTGTTTAAAGATTGATTTGGACCCATTTAAGTGCTTAATCTTATATGTAGAATAGTAAAAAACGTTATACTAGTGATAAAAGTCCTGAATGTTTGAACTGTCTGTAAATAATAGAAATTAAAGTCGCATCTGTCTCTAATATAGTTTTGTACCATTTTTTTGCGTTTTTTACCAGTATTGTATATTTTTATTTCCATAGATGAAAAATCAGCATGGCAAAAGAAATTCAAGCATTTCTTCAGTGAGGGAGATGAGGTCTACCGGGGATATGTTGATGATGTCCGCAACACAGACAATGCATGGATGGAAACTATTGCATATAACTTTCATGATGATACTGGTGATACTGTAGGTGCACTCACACTGCAAGCTGGAGATGATGCAGTTGGGGTTAAGTGGCTGGATATTGACAACAGCCTAGTAATGTATGGAAGTCATAAAGATATTGTAAAAACAGTAGCAATAAAACGAAATTCACATTGGTAACTTAACATTTGACTCAATGAATTCTTGTTGCCATTTTTGCTCAATTTCAGCGAGTTGGTAAGAGTGCATATCACTCACTCTGTCATTCTGATGAGAGTGAGATAGCTAGATTGGTTACGGATGTACATGCGTACATAACGACGAGGTGTAGCCAAGTACTTTATGTACATAAGAAACTGCAAGGTTATTCATATAAAATCATTTTAATTTACTGTTTCTAAAACCACATACAATTATCATTGAAATTTCACACTGTCTTATTTTTCATCTGCTCACATATTTTTACTTACAAAAGCAAACATATTGCACAAACTATAAAGTCGAAAAATAAAATAACATTTATGTCTGACCCACACAATTACGCATAAAAATAAGAAAGATTTTTAACATAAAATGCACCAATGGAAATGACAAAATGTTCCCTATAAAAATTATATCAATACCTAACAAAACTAATAACAAATGCACCAAAATATGCCTAAATATGACTTGTCTATCAACTAATTGATGTGTAACCTATCAACTAAAAATAGGAATATTATATTGAGAAAAAAGTGGTTCTTACCAAAAAAAATTACATACCTACACATTGTACATATGTATTGTGATAAATAGAATTATTTCCTTTTGAAATTTCTGGATAGCAAGCTAGTGTAGCAGTTGTTACCCTGTGATTATTCGAATTAAAATCTCACCAAACAATTATTCTTGTTCATATTTTTTCTGTGATACCCAATGTATGGTTGGTGTCTGATATAACATACAAATGCTTTAAACCTGTCTCCCATAGGGATAAGCAGATATTATAATTTGTAAGTGTATGTTATCTTTGTGTATTTAATTCTTGCAAATGCATTCCGCTATAGTCATAAAAAATTTAAACCTGGACTAACTTAGTTGACATACATACCTATATCATATTACATCACTTTGTCAGTATCTCTTGTATGTTTGACCAGCTTTTGATACCTTCACTAGCAGTGCACTAGTTCTGTTCTAACTTTATGAATCAGCGGATTATGTATAAAAACGCTTACCAACAATACAATTTACTTACAACTGTTACTTTAATTACAATATAAGCTTTAGATGAAGGCACGTGGTAAACTCCGAGCAATGAGTTAAACAAATTATGCTCAGCTAATTTTGAAATTAACCACAGGTCCCTCTGAAATCAAAGCAACAAACACACCCACATACCCTAACATCATAATATAAAAATGGCAGTCGAATTTTAATGTACATAATTCATACATTGTATAAAACATTTCTTGTATTAATGTACACTATTAACATTTAGTCACGTTTCTCATAGTATACATATAGTCAGTTTAAATTTAATCAGACTAGGATTTTTTTAAATTTACCTTTTATGCAAAACTTCGAGGGCTGTTAAATATTTTTAACGACGGATTAGTTAATCCTGAATCGTAGTACATATTATTGCAAAAAGTACAATAAGAAATTTTCACCTTTAGGATTGTTTTGATAATGTACTAAATGCATTGACTGAAAATGGTATAAAACCGTGAAGTATTAGCCCAACGAAAATTCTCTAATTAAAATAACGCCGAAAGAATTTAAAGATTTACATATTTTGCAATTGCATTCGCAATGCTATAATTATGTATTTTAAGACTAAATAAAATAATAACTGACTTTTGTTTACGAAGTCCGTGTCACATAACAATTTGTACCCTTCTCACCCACTTAGGCCGCATGTTCGGAATTTTCCATACGGAACGCGATTATAGGAATCTTCCATCAAGGTTCATTGACAGTATATTTGGTGAAAGAAGCAGGAACCAAACATTTGTTACTGATGGTGGTGCGTGCGTAGCCCAAAAAAAACGCTTCGGGAACCTGGATATAATGAGGTGAGTGTCATGAGATGAAAAAAAATTTTCCCCATTATGACTGTTTCCTCATCTGATCAAATATCAAGAGGTCGAAACAATATTTTTAGGATCTAAGTTAATTCATGTTCTATTTGTGCACTTCAGTCCTATGAATAGGATCCAAGAGGAATAAACTCATCTTTCGAACTCATGGTATCCAAGTTGGAGGAATCTTTTTTGGGCTACGAATTTGTTGATGACGAATTTCACTTATTTTTTTAAATGTTCCTGCAAAATATATTGCAGTGCGAAGTGCAGTGTTGTCCAGTTTGCAGATTAGCGATATTTCTTCGCAACTATTTATTTTCGATTTGGGCGCTCAACCTTTGAAACTTTGAATCGCCAAATTCCATACGCAAAGTCACGAATGTGAGCGGATGGCCACATGTACGTTTTCCGTGTAAATATTTCGTGAGACATCATTGTCACGGGTAACGTTGCGGCGAGCAGACGTCGGCCAGCAGACTGGCGGAGCCCGGCAGCAGGGAATTGTAGGCACAGTAGCAGTTCACGTCGTTCATCAGGTGCTGGATGTTCTGTGTGAATGACGGCAGATCCTGGCAGAAATAACCGTTTATGCTATATTTACCTATTTGTAGAAGCAGCAGTCGGTAGCCGCCTAACACCCTATCAAGTGAGAAGTTGCTTAGTTTGAGAATATCAGCGTCTATCCCTATTCTGTTGGGATCAACTACATTTATTTATAGAGGAAACTGCTCTAGACATAGGGGCGCCGGTGGTATAGCTAGAACAGTCGATAGATGTGCCAAAATTTGCGGTATGCATATACAGTCAAGAATACGTAATCCTTGAAGTAGGTACTTCGGAAAAAAAACAAAATATTTCAACATACCGTATCAGCGGGGAAATAGTGGGCCAACACCTTGGCATGCTCGTTCTCTATTCCCGGTATGGAGGTGAGGAAGTGCGGCAGGAAGGCGGTGCGGAAGGCCTGGAAGTCCACGGAGGCCATGGCGTGTATCTCGGTGAGCACCTCCTCGCGCAACAAGGCGCGCCCGCCGCCGCGCTCGCTCACACCCATCAGCAGCACTGACAGGAACTCCGCCAAGAATTCCGTCCGGAATATTGCCTGTATAACATTTTTGTATCAATTTACATTAAGGGTCCAATTCGTCGCTGTTCCGTTACAAATGCTTTATTAGGGCGCTTTTATTCACGATAAAATACTCGATGGGCAAGTGAAATCGCGGCGCATCCGTTAGTGCTTGTATTTAGATAATTTCCTGAAGACAAGAATAATGACAACAAGAGTTTTAGAAATAGTCATTTTATAATGCGAGTTTATCTGCTGAAGTAATGTGATTAACTTACTAATAACTTCTAATAATAACTCAATCGAAACAGCCTTGTATGCGTAAAATTAGAAGAAAGCAAAGTACACACTTATTCTGCAAAGTGATAAACTGACCTGATGATAGAGACGCCATTTAGTGTTGAGGGTGTGCAGCGTGTTAACGGATATCCGGAAAACGTCAATATCCGGTTCGAGCAAGGAGCGACCCAACGCAGTAAGGCCGTCGCGCAGTGCCTCCATCCTCTCAGCTTCGTCCTGCGGCTCCAGGCATTTGTTCGGGAAGAAGTAGCGCCATCGGTGGATTAGGACGCTATTGATTTGGAGAATACAATGTTAGTTATTTACCTTCTTATCTAAAACTTATTGCTTAGCTAAATAGTTTTCCTAGAAAATGTTCTAG
>SJJU01016350.1:0-14636 GCA_012932125.1 Conopomorpha cramerella
AAATAGAGATGGGCAGTCGGATAAATACTCGAAGGATAAATACTCAGTAGAAAGATAAATATGGATATTTATCCGTATTTACTCGTTTACACTGAGTATTTATCCAAAACCTAGGATAAATATTTTTGTACTCTTGTTTTAATTAAATTCATGATAATATGGGTGATGCAACGGGTCGGGTAGGGCAGAGATGGCTCCAGAAGGACATGCATCACCCAAATTAGTCATGTCTTGACGAAAGATGGCATGAAAAGTACTCGAAACCAGATATGTAGGAAAATATGTATGAATGGAGACATACCCGTGGTATCCAGTGCCTCTAGCACGAACCAACGCTACGAACGTTAGCGTATCCGTTAACGTTGACAATGTATGGGAAAAAATCAGCGCCGTCTGCCGGAATTCATCGGAACTACGCATACGTCAGCGCGCAACGTTAGCTGTACGTAACGTTGAACGTTAGCGTTGAACGCTAACGTTTTCATACAAAATTTTAAGTTTTGGCAGCACGAACAATATTTGACAGTTCGAAACGTAACGTTCAACGCTAGCCAGCTAACGTATCTATTCACTTTGTTTTCAATGGCGAACAACGTAACGTTAGTAAATTGTAATCATGAAAATAACCGTATAAACCTTCTAGCACACAAAATTGGCCGACCAATACATCAATTTTCCTTCTATATGCTTGTGTAGAATCCCGTCTAGCTATTATCTATATGAAAGATGGCAAATTTACAGTTTTCAAATCACAGGCATGAGGATGAAGCAAGTCCTATTCTGCCTACCTAAGTAAATAAATTAAGTAACTCCTAAATGGCCTCTGTTTTCAAAAGGCACCTATAATATTAGTTAGACAACTTCCCACCTATTTTATATTTACAAAATACAAAAGTCAACCATTAGCTTGAAACTGTGTTATGATTTCATATTATGATATGTACGAGTATTCAATAAAACAAACACGCAATAAATATTATAGTTTTATTATTATTTTAATTCTTTACACCAACTTGAATTTAGTTATCTCATACACATAGTATAAAAACCGAAATATTAGGTATATTTTAATCACAATGTTCCCACTTTTGTAATCTTCATATTTTGCTGCTTCACAATAAAGTCGTCGCTGTTTCACTCAGATGACTGGTAGAAAATGCATCTTTAGCAATAAGTCTGTCATTTATAGCCTTTTATAGTATGTTGGAAAAGGCATTATTAGTCTGGTTTGTAAATAAAACAAAAATAAAAGAATCATATCAAAACTAACCAACATAGTGAGCCATCTTTTTTTTTCTTTTTGTTTTTTTTTTGGGAGGGAGATTTCATACTACTCGTTCAAAAATTCTGAAAAATATTTTTGCAATGCGTTTTGAAATCGATTATTTAGTTTTACAACAAGCTTTCATTGGATTTGTATTAATAATTGAATGAAATAGAAGAATTACTCGTTTTACGTCAAAACAATGTGAAATTCCCCTTTTAAATTTTATTGGTGAACATTTTGTAATATTTCTAAACGTGTCTAACGTATCTCGATTCGTTGCGTAGGACATTGACCTTCGAATGGACGTAAACGTCAGATTTTAGTTCGTGCTACCATTCGTACTTGCGAATCACAAACGTAGCGTTGGAACGTAACGTAGATGCGAGCTGCGTAGCGTTGGTTCGTGCTAGAGGCACAGGAACGTGATAAATGAAAATAGGCGGTATATATAAAATGTAAGTAGGTAGATAGTATATAAAAAAATGTATCACGAACTCAGTAATTAGGTAAGTATAATTATGTACCGGACCAATAGGTATCAAGAAATAAGTCTATCATAGGTCAATGAGTAGGTGGGCATAAACATGAACAATTTTCAGTTGGAATGGATATCCGGCTCTATCCGGTTTCCCGAACGATTATTCACAGTCCGGCCGGATGCCTGACTATAACCGGATATCCGGCCCTATCCGGTTTCTGGATTGCTAGGTCGATTTTTCATGTCGATCTATAACGGGATATCCGGGTCTATCCGGTATCCGGCTTATCCGGCCGGTAAATCAGTCAGGATTTTCACAATCCAGCCGGATGTCACCCAATAACCGGATATCCGGGTCTATCCGGTATCCAGATTATCCGGCCGGTAAATCAGTCAGGATTTTCACAATCCGGCCGGATGTCACCTAATAACCGGATATCCAGCCGGATTTCGCCCGATGTCCGGATATCCGACGTACTGGTGGCCAATAACCGGATATCCGACACACTGTCGCCCAATAAACGGATATCCGGCCGGGTGCGCCAGAGTTCATAATTTAAAGACACACATCAAAAAACTTCCTTATAAAAGTACCAACATTTCGCGAAAGAGTGATATCTCGAAATGACAAGACAAGACATTTATTTTCTCTGACAAGCACAAATTACATACACATAAAAATTAAACAATATGAAAAAATAAAATACCTACACAATCACACATGAATAGCCACGGTGTGGGTATTTGTCAGCGAAGAGGAGACTCCGGCTCAGCATCAAGTCTCAGTTACTCGTGACGCTGGTCTTCCGCCGGCACTCAGTGAGAGGGACAATATACAGCATAATTATAATAATACTAGTGGACTCGACAGACGTTGTCCTGTCTTAACTATTAATATGAATATTAAAATTAGTATAAATTCCAGGGTGGCCTGTGCCCAGCAGTGGATGTAATTTTTTTCTTTCATAAGAACCTTCTCCTATCATTAATAAGCACAAAAAGAAAAATTAGCGAAATCTGTCCACCCGTTCCAGAGTTATACCATGACAACGAAAAGTGGCATTGATTTTAATATATAAGATAGATAATATATGTAATAATAAAATAAAACAGTTAGACCTACGCATACAATAAATGGACCATACATAAATTATAATTATACTAGTGGACTCGACAGACGTTGTCCTGTCTTAACTATTAATATGAACATGTAGTGTGGCCTGTGCCCAGCAGTGGATGTCATTTTTCTCTTTCATAAGAACCTTCTGCTGTCATTAATAAGCACAACAAAGAAAGAATTAGCGAAATCGGTCCACCCGTTCCGGAGTTATGACATGACAACGAAAAGTGGCTTTGATTTTATATAATAGATACATTATGTACTTATAAAACATTAATTAAGTGATTAATTTAATAGTAATAAAACAATAAATTGTTGTATAAATGCGCAATCAAGCGACCAAGTCAACGCCAATCGTGTTTTTTTAAAAGAACTGAAGCAAAATATTTTCTCTCACTTTGGATAAATACTCGAGTAAATACGAGTATTTATGGATATTTATCCTCCAGCGGATAAATACTCAGATAGAAACCCATCTCTAGTCAGAAATCACTTATTAGATGAGCCCAACTATAATAACACATTTTCCCCACAGACGCTAAGCGAATCCCTGACCCGCCGCAGCGGCGAGCTCGTAGGCGCCCTGCACGACGTGGCCGCCCCGCTGCAGGCCACCGCCGAGACCGGTGTGGCCGCGCAGCTGAGGACCGAACTGGATTCCGCTGTGGCCGCCTACGATCACACTAGTAACAACCTCAAACAACTTTGTGACAAGTAAGTTGGAAACATGTTTGTGTTTATGCATTACTAGCTCTATCTCGGCGGTGTTGCATGTAATTTGTCTCGTGAGGTTATCAATAGTGAGAGCTGACACCTCAGACTATGAATTTTATCCGTTCATTTATTCGATTCTGAAAGTCAATCCCTATAGATAAATAAAACTAGCAACATTATTTTGCAAAGTGACATTTCCATGTGTCAGATCGTTCGTCGAATTATAAAACGAACTATAGTTATTTTTCTTTTTATTTTTCTAAAATAACTATAGTTCGTTTTATAATTCGACGAACGATCTGACACATGGAAATGTCACTTTGCAAAATAATGTTGCTAGTTTTATTTATCTATAGGGATTGACTTTCATAATCGAATAAATGAACGGATAAAATTAATGAAATGAATGAATAAGAAAGTAATAAAAGAGTTGGTAGCGTTTGCAAAGAGTGTTTCAAATAAAATTAACGTCCGATCGTTCGTCGAATTATAAAACGAACTATAGACTTGCAATCCTACATTGACGTTTGGAATAAAACGAGACAACGATATTAAAAACATGCAGGAGTGAAAGAGTAAGAGACAATATATTCTGTCCCTTACCTGGGTATCAGGGTAAGTCTGGATACAAACTGTCAAATTAGTAGTAAAAGTGACAGTTTGGATCCAGAAGTACATCATTTTCCATATTATGGTGGAAAAGAGATGGACTGAATGTGTTACGCGGGTTGCATTTCTAGTTGTAGTTGGTTTGAAGCTGACACGGTCATAAAAATCAGTTTCATAAGAGACAGGATGGTGGTCAAACGCTTGTTCATAGTGATTAAAAAAAAAAAGACAAGAGAGGCTACAAAAAAGAATCCACAAAGGCGCCTAAAAATACAACATAGCAATTTAAATTTCGGGGCTGCATTTGTTTTGCTATAAGATACAGTTCATTATATTCTGGAGTACAATTCTTGAAAGTGTTTGTCTGTGTCATGTGTGAATGTCACACGCACATCGATGGTATGGTTTTTTGTTATAACGGTAGCAATTATTAAAACTCCCTTGGCAGCATAAGGAGACGCATTTGCATTGTTGTCTTGAATTTAAAACCCGCCCATAATTTTTTATCATGATCGTTAGATATTTATAACATTTCTAGACAAAACTGATTAAACACGTAGTTTTCGTGTTTCGTCTCTCTTAAATATTTTGACATGTTTTGAAACAAAATACCTACAGAACAACTCTTTATTAGATCAATGCCAGAACCTAGTGTTTCCTTCCCTAATCACTCTATCTATTAAAATCTGTTTCGTAGTTTTAAATATAGAAGCATACATAGGGACAGAGAGCGGGAAGCGACTCTGTTTTATACTATTTAATGATTTATACAGATATTCATATAAAATTTTGTACGTTAACCAGGTACCACCGCGCAGTAGACCTATGGAAGCGGTACCGCGAGGCTGCAGCTGCGGTGCGCGCCTTTGCTGACCACCAGGAGGGAAAACTGCACTCCCTGAGGCCCGACGACGCACCGGCAACCGCTCAGGTATGTACCTTTTATTTTTTACACTGACAATTTAACGTACATTGCAGCGTTAAAACTGAGCCTCAAAAAAGCAAAGTCTAACGCCATGATGTATATACACACATCAAAAGTGTCTAGGGATCAAGAACATTTTTAGCTCTAATTTATTAAAATCAAATCTAATCTTCTGGATTGTTCTCCTACCTAATTCTACATGACTTAGCACCACATTTTGAATAAATAATGAACGAATTCAGTTTTTGTAAAATATATTCTTGATTGCAATCTTCTAAAATGTACTTGATCCCTAGACACTTTTCATGTGTGTATGTTCAATTGTCATCTATAATAAAATTATGGAGCAAATAATGATATATTTGTATGTATTTTTATAACGAAAAAACTCAAAAACTACTGTACGGATTTCGACAATTTGTTCACCATTAGAATGCTACATTTTCTTTCAGTAACACAGGCTACATTTCATCCCGGAATTCCCACGGGATTAAAAAAAATCGCGAGTAACACCAGAGCTAATTGTAAAATATAATTGTTATGTTTTGTGATACGGGGGCCAGGAAATAATAGTGGTAAGAAATCACATTTAATATCAATCACAAAGTACAAAACCGTTCAGTCCATAGTTGCGAATAGATATTAAATCACAATTCTTATCTTAAAGGACGTGAAAACAATACCCTTAGTAATTCTTTCACAATAGATTGTTGAATCAAATGTTTTAATATTTACAATAACTACACCATAGGCAACATTTCTTACTATGTTTTCCTTCACCATAAGAGCGATTAAGACGTTAATTAAATGTTATTTTTCATTAAAGTCCGTTCTTGTAAAGTATCCAAATCAACTTTTAGTCTTGACACCAAATCAACTTTTAGATGGTTAGACGCTTCCGTGGAAATTTCGTAATAAATTATAAATTATATTATTGTAAAGTTTTATTGAAATTCCGTTAGTAGTTTTGGCAAAAAAGGGAAAGATACATCCAAAGAAACTTATACGTTTATGATTTTAGTAAGATGTTGCTTTTCGCCATTTTACTCTGTGTCTCTTCACCTACACAAATTCTGGCAGTAGACTGTTAAGGTCACCAAATCGGGCGGCACGGCAGTGCCCCCGCCAAGTCGAGTGCGAAGTAAACACTGCCGTATCATCCTTTACTGGAAACATTTCGCCGTATTTTAGGGTCCTATTTGAAAACATCTGGATAAGCCCTGAAGGCAGAAATTCTCGTCATACAGTTAACTATGGTCACTTACTAAATCTATTTGACCCCATCCCACCCACTTGTTCCTGAGTTAATGTCGTAAACTAGAATATCACGAAATTTATTTATGTAGGTACAATAAAAGAGCCACAGTTACGAAGAAAAATATTTAAAAAATCATGCACATCAGGGAAAAGCTGGAAAATGGTGTGTCGTTAATGACATGGCAGGCATATGGGCCACAGTTTTACATTAGGAATTTACATATATAATCAATACCAGCGGTAGGGACAAGTGGGATTACGATGCACGCATAGAAAGTGAGTCAAACATAGCAGCATAGACTGCTTTTTTGACCTACTGATTTATTTTACTTTCTTACCAGACTGTAAGAAGTTTAAATGCACCAAACATATGTTTTGCAGTCTCAAATTTCAAATGAAGCAGCCACGGATAATTTTGAGTGGCGTGAAGAGTTCTCTTTATCATTTCTCGGAATGCGTCAGACGTAAGGACGCGGCCCGATATGTTTGTCTGTCTGTTTAACGGTTCACCTCTTGTGAATGTTAGCTCGTTAACACGTTTATTCGCCATACGGTTCATTTCGCAAGATTTTTGTGCAAAAAGTTTTATGCACTTTTACAGTTGCAAAGTCCAAAAAGGTTTTATCGTGGCATGGTTTAATTTGCCAGCAAAATAACTGTTGATTTTATTGGTGATGATGATTGAGATAATGATAAGAAATCTGATTAATAAATAAATTAATAAAGAAAAAAGAATAAGTACACTTTTCTTGATGTTTTAAGTTGATTCTGCTTTCAGTCCTTTTTTATACAAAAATATTCTATTTCTCTGGTGATCAAGTTATCTACGTATACATAGGTACTGGCAAATAATGTAAACAGATAGGTAGGTAGTTTGGTATGACACTCATAAATCTGTTATGAAAAATCATTCTATTATGATCATAATTACATACATCCTAATAAGACCAAATTAGTATGTTAAGACAAACAACGACCGCCCATAACGGCACTTTACAAACGATGTTTACTCTTTTTTGTGTATAAAACCAATTTTTGAAGACACAGTTAAACATTATAATCCAACGTTGAGCTGCGCTCATTACAAAAATCTACGGGTCTCGAGTCCACGTTAAAAAGGTCATATTTTTTTTGTAATCAGCCAGTACAGGCCAAGCTTAGATGTACTTATCTACAGTAATTGACGCATTAAGCTAAGCACTTGCTTTCAATGGATAATTTGTTAGCAAAAAACAATTCAAATCATGAAGACTGCTGAAAAATATTATGATGCCAGAAAATTACTACGGTTTTGGTATTCGCATCAAATAGATTAAAAATTTTAGACTGTTCGGAAGTTTGAGATGACTTTAGCTAGGTTCTTCTGGAAAAGACCAAGACTTACTCTGTATCCTAATTCGTTCTAAGGGTATTTTTTACAAAATGAAACACAATTTAAAAAAAAAACTGTAGCCCGCTCCCGAAATCAAGTATTACTGAATTAGACAAGTCAGTTTTGATAATTCTCATACATGAATGAAAGCTCAGCTCATACTGGTGATAAGCAAAGAGGCCTCCAGTCTACTAGGTAACTCTATGATAAAGAAAATATTTGACATAAAACACACAGAATGAGCTCATTCCGTAAGAGGTAAACATTGCGATAGATTTATGCTTACTTTAGCGCGCTTTGGAAATATGGCCCAATTTTGTTTTTTACTTCGTCAAAATTGGAACGCGATAGCAAAGAGGTCGTTTCATAGACAAGACTGTTTGACGTTCGGACTATTTGAAGCGTGAAGTACTTACTTAGTTTTACAAGAAAACTAAAAAGTATTAATTTACTGCGTTTACTTCATAGTAAGTTTTTTAAAGATATCGTAGACCACATCGCGTACAGGATGTTGGTCAAACGATTGCTTGTAAAAAACTTAAATAAAGTATAGAAATTAATTACTTTTTGACAGTATTGTTGTAATTGGATTTACTTGTGTATGTTTATAATACTGACCCGCACTTATGTTCTCCCATGTTGTGAGGTTGACTGGTAGATAATACTATGGTATTAAGTCCACCTAAAATAAATAAATGACTTGGAATTATTCCTTAACTACCTACGGATGGTTCAATTATGGCGTTGAAGTTTCACACGCACATAATTTGGTATTGTTCGAACATCTTCATTACATGCGCTGAGCATATGAACAAAGATTCAAAAAACTTTTCCACATTACAGATTATTTCCTGTATTGAAAACAACTAAGTAATCTGATATTTAAGAACTAGATCATAATCTATAAATAACTAGCGGTCGCCCCGCAAATTCGTTCGCGTAGTTTCAGTATTAAAACTTTATACAAACTATAAGACCATCTATACATATTGACGCGTCCCACAGGTACAGGATAAAACGTATCCTTTGTCCTTCTCCTGATTCTAAGCTACGTCCCCACTAATTTTCAGCCAAAACAGTTCAACCTCTCTTGAGTTATAAGTAGTAACACGACTTTTTATCCAATAGCTAGCTGTCCCGGCGAACAGTTCTTTTGCCGTAGGAAGATTTGTACCTTGTGAAATAGGTACACCGTTTATCCTTCCCTGGATTTCCACAGATAATTCGATACCAAAATTAGCCAAATCGGTCTAGCCGTTTTCGAGTTTTGGCGAGACTAAGACTAACGAAGAGCAATTCATTTTTATATAATAAAAGATATAAAAAATCCATATCACAATGTTAGTTAGTTCGTACTCCTCCGAAACGGCTTTACCGATTTTTACCAAAATTTTATATGCGTATTCAGTTGTTCTGAGAATCAGCTACTATCTATTTTTTATGCATCTACCAGTTGTATTTCTCCCAATACACGGGGTACAGAGGCAACATATTATGGCAAAACAAATGTTTTTCGGAACAGCTAGTATATACATATAAAGATTTCAGTCTGTAGGTGGCAAATAAAAACTGCTATGTATGATTCAATCGAAATTATTCGCCACCTACGCCATTTTGAATTTCAAGTCTGAAACAAGAAAGTCCGCTGACCTTGCTAATCGAATTCTCAGTTCGTTGGTAATGCAGCTCCGTATGGGCGATAACTGTATGTACATGTATGTACGTACTCGCCTTAAGCGGTACTGGTGAGTCAGTGTGGTATCTGGCTGGCGGTTTAGTTATCAAAGTGGCATATTCTATGATTTCTTTGAAATGCATTGCTAGTCTATATATCTTTACTGATATTATAAAGAGGTAATAGTTTGATTTTTCGTTTGTTTGAATTGAATAGGCTCTGAAACTAGTGGGCAGATTTGAAAAATTCTTTCACTGTTGGAAAGCTGAGTAACATAGGTTATCCCCAAATTACCACGGGAACAAAATAAAGTCGTGTTATTTACACTATTTATAAATCAAGAACGACTGGACCGTTTAGGTTGACCGTTTAGTTTAATAATTGGTGGGAAGGTAGCTCAAGACCAGGAGACGGGCATATGATACTTTTTATGCCGGTCCTGCATAATAATGATCAATATTTTTAGAACATGCCCGCTGCCTTCATCCCATGATAAGTAGCTAAAGCAATTATACTTACTTAAATATAAAATAAAATAAAAAAAAATACTTACTTAAATATATTTTTTTTCTTTTAAATACATACTTATATAAATAAAACACACAGACACATCCAACAAGTACTTAAACTATCAACTAAGCACCTGTCAGCGGTGGGAATTGAACCCACGACCCTACGGAATAGAGGCAGACATGCTGACCACTACTAAACAAAACCTCATCAAAATCCGTTTGGTCCATTCACAGTCGAATTTTTTTATACTATCTATTGATTAATCGTTGTGTTATAACAGTATGTACATGTTTTGCAATAAAATTAGATTTTACTTTAAAATGCGTCTCGTATCTTAGGTACTATATTATGTTATACGAGTCAGTTTCCTCTAAACATGCTTGTGTTATTATTTTATCGTACAGTTACACGCCTTTTAAGGATTAACGCATAAAACGTTGTTTTGCATCGCTTTCATGTTTGAACAACTGTTAAATTTGGTGTTTGTTTTATGTTTATAGCAAACTATAATGAAGGATACGACCTTCCGATGAGTGTGTATGGGATTTTTCGGTCTATTTTTTTTTCAATAAATAAACGCGTTTTATTCCCACAACGGTGTAGGCAGTGATCATAATAGTTACCTGCTAACTAATAACTTTGGGAAGAAAGTACCTTAGTAGAAAAATAAAATTGAGTCGTGGGAAATGTCATTCGAATTTTTTTCTGTTTTGTGAAGCGTTGACTTTGGCACACTTTTTCAATGATGGTAGTCATTTGTTTGTCTTTTATTTAAATTGTAATGGCTATTTAATCACCTAGTGTTATTATATTATAACGTTATGATCTATAGAGGGCTGTACATACTCGTCCAGTGAAATGAGATTGTAGACACTTTATCATGTTCCCTAGTGAGTTAAACTGACATAATTTAATTTTCAGCTTGAATATTGCTCAGTCCATCGACCAATAATACTTTTTTAATTTGGGATATTCTTTAGGGCATTCGGGTCTCATTTTACTATTCAGCTGGTCATCCTTTTTTACAGTACCTATGACATATTATATTACAGAGGTTTTGTTTGAATATATATATTAAAATTGTTTTCTTATAGTCTCGGCGTTTAACACTCGAAATGTTAAGTAGGTAAATAAATATTAAATGTCTTGAATACGTAGTACAAAAAAAAACATGTTGACGTTAATTCGGTCAAAGTTCATAGACGTCACAATACCTAAGGGATTAAAAAAGAAAAAAGTAAATTTTAAACCATCGCCTCACCTAACATGTGCGTGATAAGTCCATTGATAAGAACGATTCAGTTGCTCTGCGGCCGTCCTAGCGCGTGGACGCTCGACATGAGCGCTCCAACGAACGTTTACTCCAACCACAAAGTAAACATGAAAAAATTCCGACACGATTAAAACGAAAAATAAAAAAAAAATATCAACACTGATAAAGTCGCGTACATTCAAGGCCACAGCCATATACAACACGTGAGTTAGTTGAACTGTGCCACAAGAATGCAACAACCTGAAAACTACATGAATAAAACAGTCGATTAAACAGTGATAGTGCTAACTGCATAATGCCGTCCTTGGATATTTACACGCCCTTGACTTGGTTTTCAATGCAATGTACCAAATTTCAAATTCGGATTTCCGCATTCGAAACAAATTGAACTAAGAATCGGCGCCAGTTCATCGCGGCTAACGTTGAATACAACACGTTTTCGGGCGAAAACATTTTTTTTTGTTTTCAGTGATGAATACTTATTAATTAGTGGCCAGTGTGTTGGTTTTGCCTTTTTTTTTTTAATGAGTGATGGCAATGAATTGTGAAGTGATACACAGACTCGATAACAAACAAAAGTGTGTCAGTGTGTTAGATAACTGATCTGTAGAAATGTCACTACATGAGGTAAGATGATGAATCTATACTTCGTTATCGCAATTTAGTCGTAAATAATGTTTACTTTTATCACGCGGCGACGGCGTTTAGGTCTAAGGTACAATCTAGTAGGTACCAACAAACTAGTTGATTACTTCATGAGACGTTCTGTATGGTTTTTTTTGTATATACCTACGGTAATTAGCAAATATTTTGCTAAAAAAACTTTTATAATTTGAACTGTCATTAGCGATCGCCATAATAATTCGTTTAAAATTAATCGTTATCATCAAGTATAATTGTTATATGACTTCAAAAATCCCGGTTTTGGAAAATAGGCGTAAGTTTTAGTGAAGTTTTGGAACGAATTATTGCCGATTTGACATTGGGTGAAATCGCTGCAAAACCACCTTTAAGTCTGAAGTAATTAGCAACTTGAAGGTCAGGCTTTCCTAAATGCCTTATTTGTGTACACTTTAGTTTCTATCAGACATGGCAGTCAGCGAGTCTGGAAAGTTTATCGTGTGTATTAAGAATAATAGTATAATCCCACGTTTTTCGTTTTTAATTGTTATCTTTGGCACACCCATTTGTTTTTCCCCTCACTAGTGGTTGACTGGTAGATAATGCTTTAACATTAAGTCCGCCCAATGTACTTAAAAAATGTTTGGATGTTGTTACATTTTCTCGAAAAAACGAATGAACGGATTTCACTAAACTTTACAATAATAGAGATTATATATTAGAATAGAACATAGGTGACATACCTAATGAAAGTACCTGCTTAATCTCTCGAAACTGCGGGTAACACCGCGGGAGTAATAAAATTTTGTCCAGATTATTACCTATGTAGTTAAGAATATGGATATTTTTTTTTTCTATTTGAATGCATTTCGTACATTATATTCATCGAGACCTTGGTATTAATAATTTATCAAGTATTTTTCTACACAAATTCAAATTTAGGTAACTACATGTTTTTAATGGATCTAGTTATTCTAATGACTGCTAATCGTGTCATTTTGTGCAAACTTAATACGTACGCGGTACATGGCCACATTTGTCTACTTACCTACTTTTTTTCGTTCGTTCTTGCTAGATACCTTCTTAGTTATTTATCGTCCAAAATTATTATTGCTCACACGTCGATGTTTTGCTGTTGATAAAAACTTAATGTTTCGTCATCATATCAGATGCAATGTAAGTTCTAAATAATAAACATTCTAAATAATATCGTGCGCCTAAAACTAATTTAATACATATCAAATATTGTTTTTTTTTCAAAATCAACTAAGACAACAAAGAGACTTGATTTCGTTGCTTAAGTTTTACAGATACACACACATTTATGACACACACATTTTTGCAAAAATTATAAGAGAATGCGAAAAAACTTATTGCTATTCTAATTTTTATCAACAACCTACATAATATGTCACGCCCGTTAGCCAAATTGGTTCATTTTTATTAGTATTCATTAGACACACAATATCTAAACAAACTAAGATTCGGCGGAATAGAAAACGATTATAAGTAAATCAGGGTTAGATGTTGGCAAAGCCGATAAATCGAGGGGAAGTTTTGAAAAAAATACGATTTTTAAAGCGGGCTTTTAAGGCGGGCTAGTCATTGTACAGGTTCTTCTTTTATTTATGATATTTCTTGACTTCAGAAGCATAAGGTCGGATGTGTCATATTGTTACAATGACACCTTCGACCGTATGCTTCTGATGACGTCGAGATTTAAGGGTGTTACTACACCAATCGTACATCACCGATCTATGATCGGTCGATTAACCGATCTATTCGATTGACGACGACTAATACCTACTTACATTCCACCATCGACCGATGCTATCGATCGACAATCGATCGATCGGTGTAGTAATACCCTTAAGTTATATTTCCTCTGACTATCACATAGTTTACTAAGTCTATCAGTGGAACTGTTGAACTGTAGTAAACGTCTTAATGACGCCAGCAGGCGCCGCCGCCGCCCCCTCTGGCGATTGTTATCGCGAACTAAACGCAGCATGCCAGAGGTCAGAATCAATGAAAACAGAAAACTTTTGATTAACCCACCTACCCCCCATTAGTTATCTACTATTAATTCGTTCGTTCGTTTGTATAAATGAAACGCTTTTCGAAAGACCTTGAATGATTTTCTAAGGGTAGGAGGTTTTCTAACTAAAGTAAAAAATACGAAAGTTTGTTAACATCTTTGTTCGTCTTTGAGTTAAAAGAATGGATGAATTTTGATGAAACTTTTCAGTAGGTATTGTAGTTCACAAATATTTAAATAGGTTTTTTCTTTTTATTAAATTAAAAGGTTTAATAATTGGGATACAATTTCTTTCCTTATTTTAACTGTTAGGAATAACTTATCAAGCTGGAAATGACCAGGGAGTCGTAACGTCTCCGGATGTCCTCACACACACACACACACACACACGCACACTCGCATGAATGTCAGTGTATAATAATATACATTGTACGTACAGTCCACTAAGATTTAGATTAAGTCTAAAATTTTGTAGTTCTATCTCGCTCATTTGGTAAGTCCCCAAACAAGGATAGATACATATAGTAAATTATAGGCACTTATTCTTAAAAGTACTATATCTATACCGAATTGATCTCGAATACCACTACTACACTTTTGCTCACGTCTTGATTTCACATTTTCAAATAACAATTTTATTGCAGTAAAAAATGATTAAAAGCAGAATAAACCCTCAGGACTATCTAACCGTTACTAGTCTCGCACATTTATTTTTATCACTATGAACAAGCGTTTGACCACCATCCTGCCTGATGTTAAGCAGCGATGTGGTCT
>SJJU01016359.1:0-11871 GCA_012932125.1 Conopomorpha cramerella
TCTCGCTCATTCTCAGTCATAAGATAAGTAACTCAATATTGTTCACCGGGTATATAGGCGCGAATATAATCAAAGACTAGCTCGAGCTTACCTTCGTTATTTTAGTTGTACTTAGCAAGATACACATGTATGCAGAATAACAAGCTAAAAGGTAATAAACTGTAGTAGTATCTAAATACAACTGTACTGTTTTTTATTCTAATCGTTCTGAAAGTGGCTTAAAAACTACAAAAAGCACGAATGAAACCGAATACTTTTTAATCAGAGACTTTTTTCTAGATGCGGCGACTCGGAGTGCTTCTTCTACATGGAGGTGGGGCGGCAGACGGTGACAGGCGCCGGCGAGCTGTGGATGCACACCGACGACGCTAACATCGCGCAGAGCATGCACACTACCATATACCAGTGAGGGCATCTTGGTTTCTCTCTCTCTCTATGTCTCCCTCTCTCTCACACGCACACCCACACACGCACGCGCGCACACGCACACAGACACACACGCACGCACGGGCGCGCGCGCGCACACACACACACGCACGCACGCGCGCGCCCTCACACACACACACACATACACACAAACATACAGACACACACACACCCAAGCACATACATACACACATACTAACAGATACAATCACACGAGGTGTCTGTAGCTTATGGTTATATTTTTTAATTCGACGGACCCATTTGAAGTTCCGAAGAACCGAGTTTGGTTCCTATGCGTGCAATATGATGACTTTATTCCTATGGAAACTGAACTGAAAATTTAATACAAACAGTTGAAGATCTCGATGTCGTAAAGTATACTCTAAATTGATTGCAGCAGAGTACAAAATTGTTTGAATTAAGGTTTTGAAAAATAGACTTTGCAAACGGGAGGTTGTGAATTCGCGGAATGAACGGAACAGCTGTACTAAGCGTGTACTCAAGGGTATCTTTTTTCAATGCCTATGAACGCTAAGCAACGCTAATACGACGAAGGAAAACATCGTGCTAAAACCAGCATACGATAAGTTTTATGAACACCGGGATAAATACGCTTATTGAACCGTGAGACTATGCATAACTAGAGGTAATACTCATTTTTTGTGTAGAAAAAATAGGTTATTGAACAACAATAGTTTGTTTGTGGACTCCTTCTCTAGGAAAATCCCGAGTCGGCACAGTTTATACAGCGCTGTACTTTGTGGGTACCAGTCGCGCTTCTGCATACACAAACCTACCTATCCATATCATTGTTTTATGTATAAGATAATATGGGAGTCGATACCTCAATTCTGTGTCCTGTTTCGTGCTCAATGTAATGTTTTTTTATTTTAATCTTATTTTTATAGGGACTTTAGTACACACAGTAACTATGTCAGTCCCATCGTACCCTAACAAGTTAAACTACATACTACATAAAATAGGAACATAACCGTACATAAATGTTTACTGATCTAAGCAGACAATCTAAACATAAAAAGCATTTTAGCCGCTTCTGAAGTAGGAGCAATATAATCTGATAATTTGGGGGGAAATGCCAATAATCGCCACACTTGGCACTTGGCACTTTTCACCCCCAAGCCCAACATTTCCCGTCGTGGTGGTCGTAAGAGGCGACCGAGGGAGCTCTCCAGAGAACGGGCAGCAGCGCTCTCTGTGAGTTAAACCACAACACCACTGCGATCGCCAACCCGCCTGCCAAGCGTGGCGATTACTGGTATTTCACCCCAAATTACGGATCTCATTGGGCGAGGCCCTCGTCCAGCAGTGAACGTTATGTGGCTGATGATGATGATGATGAACCACATGGCACATTTATGTAGTAACAGGCACCCAGGGTAATAGCGTATTCCGTATTCTCTTTCAGCGCCATGTCGAATTGTCGCGAGGAGTCCTTTCGGAACCGTTCCTCGTCAGCCACCGAGGATCCCAGGAACAACTCGTTACCAGCTCGACGGCAGACCTTCTCCGACTCGCGGGGGCGGGGACACCTCGGCAGCAACGGTAAGGCCCTATTGCTATACGTGTGGGGGTTATTCTCGTGTCTAGATTGACTAGACTGGATTGTGAACTTGTGGAATTTGCGAGGTTTCTATCCACTTCATCTTCTCCGTGTTTTATATGATGAAGCCGTGTAATGTCGTAAGTAAAAGTGAGAAAAAGAAAAGTCTAAGGACATCTAAATTGTATGACTATTTTAAAGAGTGAAAAAAACATGCCTTTTTTACTCCCTCTTTCGGAGCGCAATATTGCATATTTCATCATATAAAATTCTAAATATCTTGTTGTAGAGAAGTATTCATATCCGGTTACTATGATCTACCATAAGTAGTGCATTTCTCGTGAAAATACTCAAAGGTTGAAATAACGCAACAATGTTAAAAAAACAATGGCAATTCAACGTAGATTGCGAAGTCTGAAAGTACTTCGATTAAATTAGAAGTTCTAAAACCCGTAATGAATATCAAATTGTCACATTTCACTGGTGTCTCAGTAGAATGCGCAGATGTTTGTCGTCCATTGCGCACACTGACGATGATCTGATTGTCGTTTTGTAACAACAACAGCAATGGATAATAAACGTCACTAACTGAAAGCCTTTGCAAACTAGAAATAATGTTACTTATTAAGATTATAGAAGACCGGATTGTGTTATCGACTTTTGGTTCACTTCGGATACGTTTGAGTGATGTATAATGTTATCATCTTGATCGATAATAGATTCGAACGTATAGTAGATAGGTGAGTGAAACGCCCTCTGGTGAGTATTTCGCGCAACAAAACACTTTCCATTATACAGGGTGTAATATTTAGATCGGAGAAGTTTGAAACTATGAGATACACAAACGATCTGTTGTTGTCAAAATTGTGTAATATTGTTTATGTGTTTTAAATACGGATGACTGAAAAAATATTTATTTCAAAAGAGTACCTAGTTAAGACTAGTAGGTGTAGATAGGTCATAATACAGGATTATGCTATTCAGAGATGACCTTTTTTTTTTCATTTTTAGTTAATATTATGTTGGTACTATTGGTACAAGTAGGGCCTTCTTATAACCGTGTCTTGACTCTTTAGTACACCACTCAAACGTATCCAGAACTGGTGGAAGGTAGTTAGAGAAATGCTTGACGATTGATTTTTGAGTAGTTTTAGTAAAACAATAGTACTTCTGCTGTTGGTAGCAACCTGTATAAATTACTTGGCAACTAATGTATGCTTGCAAGGAGATTCAATATTATGATTTATTATATATCTATTTAAAAAATAAAAGCTTTAAATGTCGATTTGATTTGTCACTAACAATTTTGATATTATTTTAATTTAAAAGTTAAATTCGATATTATTCATTGTCGCACCTGAAGTGGCAAATTGGACCTTATTGCTATTGAGTAGTTGTCAACGTGACCTATTTGTTACATGCCCCTGTAGTGGTATCTGTAATGAATGTTTACAGTCATAAGTAAGTTTCATGATGTGGTGCTAATCCACGTCATTTTAATTGTGTAGGTAAAAAAAAGTATATTTTTTTTCTACTTAATTTCGCCATTCATCTCGCAGTCTATGCACATTAAGTATACGTTAGTAAATAACATGTACTTAATATTGTCACATGTACGAATTTCCCAAGCACCACGTGGGCCATGAAATGGGGCCAACCGATTGGCATGAAACATGAAATTTATTGCAGAGAACAAAACATTATGCGTTGGCCCAACCGGGACTATCACCGTTGAGGATACGGCCGCTGCGCCCGCGTCCGTTGCCACTCCCAACAACGGTAGGGGAATATGTCATAAACTGTCAAGTGTCAAAGTGACAGCGCGGTGCTTGGCTGACAGCTTGAATACCAACCCTCCCTACCCCCCACTCCTGCCGCCGCCACCCCACCTTATAGTCACCATTCTCTCGCCACTGCATTTTAGACTTTATTGGCATTCTGTTACGCTGTACTATTCTATGCTGCCTCTATCACTGATTTATGTTATGTATTGACTGCATAAGATCGGCTGTTCACTTATCGAACGTGTACTAATTTAGATGCTAGTATTAATTGCATTGATTAGTATTCTGAAAGTCATTAACTTGAGATTATAATGATTACCTAATAAATTGTTATTATTGTTGTGAGGGCCCGTGTTTATATATTAATTTGTAGTTTACTAAAAAAAAATTTCGTAATAATATAAAATTGTAATAATACCCCGTGTAAAAAGACCCCGAGCAAAATGGTCTTAGAAACGTTGTAGGGCACGTCAATATGAACAACTTTTACTATGGTGACAATGCGGGGAAACGCAAAAGAAAAATTTTGATCTCTATAGAAAATAGACAATTTTTTTCCTCGACGATGTTTTGTATGGGAATTGAAATGTTTTTTACATTTCCCTACATTGTCACCATAGTAAAATTTGTTAATATTGTAGAGCCCAACAACGTTTCTAAGACCATTGCTCGAGGGCGTTTTACACTCTGTATAGAGATTTAGACATACTCTGCAAAATCATGTTATTTTTTTTTCCTACTTTACCCATCAAATTTCAAGATTATTTAACAGAACCCTTTCCTAGTTGATCACATGCTATGTACCCTTATTGATTAATGTCCATGTTGCCTACTTTTCTATTTATTGACTTTTCGCACTAAACCTTTTGTAGTATGGAAATGCGATATCTGACAAGTTATTTTTTAAATAATTACATGTCGTATCATCATTCATATATTTAATGCACAGGCCAGTCCAAAGAAAAAAAGACTTGATATCAAAAACTTACGTTTACAATAAAAGGAGACAATGATATAACGTAGAGGCGTAAATAATATTTTCTGTCCCTTACTGCGTGAATATGTTTTGTATAATTGGATCCAAACTCAATTTTTTTTTAGTAAAAGTGACAGTTTGAATTTAGAAGTACATCATTTTCCATACATACACACACACTTCCATACATACTTACATTATATTCCATACATACACCAAAATGGGGAATAATCAGGGCCATTGTTTCTCTTAGCTATAAAAGGTGGCGCTAGCTGTTCAAGGGGGGTAATGTCAACGAAATTACTGACGTCAAGCAGTCAGTATTGAAGGTGACAGTTCATAAATATTGAAATATTATTTTATCAATGCTATAAAGTGGTTGTGGGCAACTGGCACTTAATGTAAGAACCAATTTTAATCAATTTGATTGGTATTTATTATTATTTGGTGTCATTTCAGCAAGAAACATAATGAACCGTTTTCCCTACAATAGATGTTAAGGCTCTAAACTTCTTTTCTATGGCCTAAATATTGTACGTAATAAAATATAACTGGCAGAAGTCCCCCTGGACACCAACCAGCGACATCTAGATAAGACATTTTGGTGTTTGAAAGTTCCCCATTGATGGAAAAGACTGAAGAGTTGCGTTTTATCTGAGATGTACAGTTTGGAGCGTAACACATTTTTTACACGGCTTTTGTTAAATGGCAGGTTATCGTTATTTTCAAGGTAAAACTGACCAACCCCATGAAAATATGTTAATCCAGCCATCTTAAAAAGGAAGCGTTACGCTTCCGATAGATGTCGCCACTCTCAAGTGACATAATATAAACCAGTAGACACGACAAACGTTGTACTGTTCTTAGCTATGAATATTAATTTTAAAATCAGTGTAATTATCCTTGCATTTTTTTCTTTCGTAAGAACCTTTTCTTGACATTAATAAGCAGAACAAAAAAAAAAACAAAAAAATGCCATTTTCCGAGGCAAAAAGTCTGTTTTGTGTGGAGATGAAAAAAACGTTTTGCGTTTCCCATATGAAATTTACAGTTAAGTTTTAAACCTGTGTTAGGGGAGCCTGCTCTTTCCATACAGTTCACTACAAGTAAATGCAATAAATAAATCTAATACATTCAACTTATTACATACACAAACGCATTATAAGACGTACCGGCAAGATTAAACAATGGTGACTTTTCTTTGACGTTTTTCCGATTTTCGGACTAAGAATCACTGTCATCACTGTCAAACTTTGTTTGGAAAGTCTGACAGTAATGACAAGTTCTAAAACTTTGTTTGGAAAGTCTGACAGTAATGACAAGTTCTTAAACTTTGTTTGGAAAGTATGACAGTAATGACAAGTTCTTAAACTTTGACAAGTTCTTAAACTTTGTTTGGAAAGTATGACAGTAATGACAAGTTCTTAAACTTTGTTTGGAAATTATGACAGTAAATTATGACAGTAATGACAGTTCTTAAACTTTGTTTGGAAAGTATGATAGTAATGACAAGTTCTTAAACTTTGTTTGGAAAGTCTGACAGTAATGACAGTTCTTAAACTTTGTTTGGAAAGTCTGACAGTAATGACAAGTTCTTAAACTTTGTTTGGAAAGTATGACAGTAATGACAAGTTCTTAAACTTTGTTTGGAAAGTCTGACAGTAATGACAAGTTCTTAAACTTTGTTTGGAAAGTATGACAGTAATGACAAGTTCTTAAACTTTGTTTGGAAAGTCTGACAGTAATGACAGTTCTTAAACTTTGTTTGGAAAGTATGACAGTAATGACAGTTCTTAAACTTTGTTTGGAAAGTATGACAGTAATGGCAGTTCTTAAACTTTGTTTGGAAAGTATGACAGTAATGACAAGTTCTTAAACTATGTTTGGAAAGTCTGACAGTAATGACAACTTCTTAGCCCGAAACTCTGTCAGTAAAACGTCAAAGAAAATTCACCATTAACCCATTTAGGTTTAGGCATAGACAGATATCTAGTAATTAGTAACTACGCTGGGTCAATACACGATGATATCTCTATATATGATCTGCCTTTCCCGCTTTGGGATTAATAAGCGTGAAGTGTATTTATCTATTTTATTATAAGTTAAAACTAAAACTATGATCCTAATACTGCGTGTAAAAATACCCCGAACAATTCTCTTAGAAACGTTGTGGGGCTCGTGTCAATATGTACAACTTTTATTATGGCGACAATGCGGGGAAACGCAAAAAAAATTTTTCATCTCTATACAAAATTTGGCCATTTTTTGCCTAGGGAGATGTCGTTTTGTATGGGATGTGGTTTTTTTTTTAATTTCCTCATGTTGTCTCCATAGTAAAAGTTGTTCATATTGACCAGCCCAACAACGTTTCTAAGACTATTTTACGGGATTCCTTTTACACTCTGTATAATAGTAGAAAGATAAGTTACAATAGCTAATATTAAGGCATTTTAAGCTATATAAAGGTGCTATACAAGCATTATACACGCGCTTGGTTGGTATAAGATATTATTATATATTTCATATCCATAATTAATATAAAATTAGTCGTTTTAAGCTTAAAAAAAGTGGCATCTTGGGCTGTGCTTTTTAGCGTTTTGTAGAGAAAAAAAAATGCGTTCCCCTGCATGAAGGGTGTAGTTTTTGCTGTGGTACAAAATAAAGTTTTATCTTTGCAGTGTACAGGTAGTAACATTTTTTTTCTAACTTGACTCAGTTCATAATGAGTAGTCGAACGCAACACAGATGGTCAAGAGTGACGTCACAACACTTGAGTCATTGGGCAAGATTCTAAAGCTAACTCTTAGCGCTAACTCGTACTCTTACGTAGTAGATGAGCGTCTGTGGTCCAGTTGGTCGGATACTTGACTTGTAACCGCGGAGGTCGCGGGTTCGAGTCCGGCTACTGGACGTGTACTGGGCACTCTTTTTTTAGCCCTATGTACGCAACGCAACGCTCGTACGGTGAAGGACAACATCGTGATGAAAAACCGCACACCACAAGGTGTGTGAACCTTATAACGGCGACGGGCTCACCCCGTCACGTTGGGTTAAATACGGTCGGTGAACCGTGGGTATTTGCTTTAGCTAGTGCCTCTGCCTACCCCGCTTTGGGATGTACAGGCGTGAGGTGTATTTTTTTATTTTATTTTCTTACTTAGTTTCTTCAGAATCTTACTTAGAACTGTCACTTGAGAATTTAGGTAAGATTTTGAAAAAAGCAAAGTTAGCGTTTCCTTTATGAAGCTTAAATATAAGTTTTTATCATTCACTCAACAAGCCTCCTAAAACTACAAGACATGATCTTTTCCACTTGTGTTAAGACTGCAATACATCTCGTATACATTTCCTATACAATAGTAAACTGCACAGATAACTTGACAGTAGAGGTTATGGCAGCTCTCTCATTGCAAACTTATTTCGAGTTTAGTTTGACATGTTTGATTGATGGATTGTTTAGAAATTTGAGAGCGCTGTCAGTTGCTGGCTATTAATACGAGTAAATACCTTGTAAATTGTCGACATTTGTTAGTATAATAATTTAGTACAGATTTTTATATTAGGTAAGTAATTGAAAAAGTATTTTTGGCCAGTTTTTTAGGTGATTTTAGCTGCATGAAAGTTTTGTGTGTCGCTCAGTTTTTCTCCCAAAGGATTATATTCATTGGCATTGACTGCTCTCCGGTTGGTGGTGTCGACTGATTAATCTTTTTGTCATCACGGTGTTTTTTTTTTGTTGTTGTAACTAAACCTTCCTCTACCTTGCGAGTCTTCTTTGAATATTCAATGTATCCTCATAAGAATTAGTTTGTATTCCCGTTGTTTTCATACTTTTAAATGAGTAATTACAAAAAGTTTGCTGAGCGAATGAGGTTTAGTATTGATATTTCCCATAGTCCTAGTATACAGCTCAAAAACTTTTCTTTTTTTTTACATACATACATATAAATTATTTTCTGTACATCAAATAATGTTCATAATCCTTAGAGATGTGGATAGTATCTTTTGAATCAAACCGTTTAAATAAAAAAAACCAACAATATCTACATTTAAAATGAAACCAAACCTTCCAACATCCATATAACATGGAGCTCTCTCATGGCAAATCACAACACTTAACCCTGGTATCACCAACCGGTCATCCCACGGTATTAACCCGCCCCCGCCACGCGTCGGGGCGCCCCATGCTCACCGTTAACACATTCCGCAGCCGCCGACGACAACGACGAAAAGGAGAACCGTGCCATCAAGCACCACCGAACCATATCCCTACCAACCGGCTGCCCACTATTCCAAGAGCCCCTAAAAATTGTCCACGAAAGAACACGCTCGGCGCCCCTCACTGGGGACGAGTTAGACCACGCGATCATTGAGAAAGCCGCCAGGCATAACTCCTGCAAAGCGGTCAATGGAAACGACAAAAAACAATGGAACCGCCGAGCGAGCACTGGCACGAAGCTATATAAATTGTCGCCAGCTCACAACAAAAGTACGTATTCCGTGATCACACCTCATTGCATGCGCATGCGTCACGTGATTTTCCAGTTTTATGTTCGGAATGCGTTTTTTTTTTATGAGCACGGAAAGCACAGTGTGATGCCCGAACACCTATTTGGTAACCGGTACCGTTACGGTACCACTTGACATGCCAGTACCGACTTTTGGACCGTTCTGAGTTGATGTCACTGGTCGACTTAGGATGTTCTCTAAGTTAGTCCAAATCAGGTATTTATAAGATGATATATACATATATGTATCTATAATTCGGGTGAAATCGAAATCACTTTCATTTAGTCACGTTACATTTAGTTTTCTTTCAGTTTTGAATCGTGTTGTTTTAGTTGAAGGACATCAATGTGTAAGTTTTAACATTGAATCGCTCCAACTAGGTATCATTCATCAAAATCGTCACACACCATTGTATCCATGTAGTTTTTAGGTACGACTGCAACGCAGCTGATTTGCTTTTATAATGTTTAGAGGATATTGATATGTGAGCTATGGCGATAAAGTTCACTTTGGAAAGACAATACCTACATATCGCACAGTCAGAACACAAAACAAAATGTGTCATTGTATGAAATTGAACCTTAACGTGAAAGATACAAAACTTAAATTACAAAATCGACATGTTTCGTATTGGGTCGTTTTGTTCTGACTATGCGATATGTATCTACCCCGACTATGAAATATGACTTTTGAAACGAAGGTATAATGTATGAAAAGAAAACTGCGCCATCTAGTGAGAAGTTGACGCAACTAGGCGACATCATTATTATTTTGTTTAACCGAACAGTGGTGCAATTCTCGTATTTTCGTCGATACTAAAAAAGTCTCAACTTAGTCCAAACTCTTGTTACTATCGTTCTCGTGTTACTGTCGAATTTCAATAGTACGTCAAACGTCTCGGAATCGTCAAAGCGTATTCTCGTAAACAAACAAACTAAAATTAGGTACTCGTCTCAAACAAACGGTATTCTGGTAATTTTTGAACTCGACTAAACTCGAGCGTAAGCTTAACTAAAACGTAATCGTGATCGAGCAAAAATACGAGAATTGCACTACTGTTCACAATGCTTTGCCACTCAACCGGTTTATTGTCGCAAGTGGAATTTAACTTTATTCCCCTTTGCATACGTATGAATGTCCTTTGATCACTATAAATGGCGAGTATTACGCGTAAGTCGTACTTATTTTAGAAGTACAGTCAATTCATCATGCTTTTGTTGAAATTATAATTATTGTCTTCAAAATTGTTATACCTTTTATGTTCTTTAATGTTATTGCAGGAACGAAAACTAATAATAATTACTTAACATAATAATAACAATTAAAATAACTAACAAACGAGTTATGTACTCCAAGCTTGCTCTGCAGCCAACGTTGCTTACAAATAATACAATTACTTATATTAAGTGTTTCCATATTAATTAATTAACTTTAAGCTTACTTTCTAATAATACTTCAAGCAGTATTTTCACTAATGTTCTATGTTAGGAAATAGCTTCTTACTCGTAAAAAAATGTTAAGCATAGTTTAGCTTAAATTGTTCAGTCTGTCCCTTTCTATCGGCTATAATTTTATTCCAGTGCAACAAAGACAGCAACAGTCTACTATACTCTGGTAGTGGCATCGCTCTGGCATCGTAGCGGCAAACGATGTACATTGCTGTTTTCGTTACTTTCATTTCACTGTCGTCCGTAGCAAAACAGCGATGCACATCGAATTCCGCTATGATGCCAGAGCGATGCAACTACGACAGTGTAGCAAGCAGACTTCACCCCAGATTAAACTATGGTCAACTTTTTTTTTTTAATACAAATGAGGTCTTATACATGTTTATCCATAGTATAATGATTCCTAATGTTTACTTACAGCGTAACATATCTCTACTATCATATCGACGGCTTCCAGCCAAAAAGGCCTAAGCGAGCATTTAAGTAATTTTACAGGAGAGTGGTTTAAAGTTTAAAAACAGCAAAGTTTTGTACGCAAAACACATAATCTCTGCCACGTAAGCGACATCAAAGTCCGTCATACAGCTATGAAATCTAGACTAATCTACGTAGAAAAAAAAGGTGATTGAAACTGCACACTCAACTCGTTTTGCGCAAAAATGTCGCTTAGGCCTTTTTGGCTGGAAGCCATCGATATACTTCTTCAACTAGCGAACATTATAAAAAAAACCAGCTATTTGACAAGCCACTAACCAAGACATGAACTCTACAAGGCAAAAATACTACAGCTTACAAAGAAACGGCTTCTTTAATCATTTAACATTCAAACGCCTAGTCCCCCTATCAAAGCGCTCCAAGAAAGAAACTACAAGACACATAACGCGCTGTGATTCGTTGAAACTAACGAATGCACATGAACCGTGAGAAAACGGCCAATCACAGCGCGTTTTTTTATATTTGAGGAGGTTAGGATCAAAACGTATTAATTTTGGTGTAACCAAATTTTATGAGAAAAGAGGAAAACTTATACTACTCTTAGGCCCTTTACTCTTATAAACCATAAACAATCCATTCCCTTGTACATATACATGAAATCTATTATTTCTCAAAAAAAATTAAAAAATAGTACATGGTAGTGAAGTTATATATTTGAAAATGTACGAAAAT
>SJJU01016365.1:0-15621 GCA_012932125.1 Conopomorpha cramerella
GAAGGGCGGCGGTTACCCTATGACCTGGTAACCGCCGTCGGCGATGGAGGTCGCTGGGGCAGACACGCCACCGCCTGCCCCGAGACGGACAGATCGCTTGGGCGGGTCCTGACGCAATTCCTCCGGGTACTCCCAGGACCCGCCCTGCTCGCGGCACGGAGGTCATCGTGGGGGTTAAGTCGGTAAGAGTCCGACACTACCCTGTTCGCTGTCCCCATGGCGGCGGGGTGTCCATGAGGATTGCCCCACGTAAAAAAAAGACTATCATAGAGACTAAGCTCTGTGTATCTAAGTAAACAATTGTAGGTAGGCTAAAAAAATTTTTTTTTCCCTGTTTTTCTGGTCCATTGTTTCTAAGCTGACGTTCATCAAGATACTGACTTTGATATAATATGCTATTTAGAAAATAACAATCAATTATGAATAATCTTAGGAAAGGGCTATGCTCGGCGTTTCTCTGAAGGATCAAATCAGAAATTAAGTGATCCGACAGAGAGCCCAAGTCATCGACATAGCTCATCGTTTTAGCAAGCTGAAGTGCCAGTGAGCTGGCCATATTAGCCGCAGAACCGATGACCGTTGGGGAAAACGAGTTCTCGAATGGAGACCGCGTCTCGGCAAACGAAGTGTAGGACGCCCTCAAGCAAGGTGGACTGATGATATACGCAAGATGGCTGGCAGAAACTGGATGCGAGAAGCCGAAAACAGATCACAGTGGTGTGCAATTAGAGGGGGCTATGTCCAGCAGTGGACAAGTATGGGCTGATGATGATGATGAATAATCTAATTTGTTTATATTAAAAATGTCACCAACCTCGCTCGTGACTGTTGAATATGGTATGTCTTCATAGAGGAACTCCCATCCATCAGTACAGGGTACCAGCGGCGTATCAGCATCTGGTGGTGTCATGGTGGACAGCACCTCGGTCCAGTTGGCATCGAACCTGCGACAGTTCTCCCACTCCCCTGATGACGATTGCGGGATTGATAGGTAACGTCTGGAAATCGTAATTGTAAACGAATTTGCAATACAGCCTCCATAATAAAAGTAAGTGTAGAAACGAACGCGCGTTACGCTCGGTGAACCGTGGGCATTTGGTTTAGCAAGTGCCTACCCCGCTTTGGGATTAAAAGGCGTGAAGTGTATTCTTTTACTTGTAGAAAATATTAAACATGATATAAATGACTCTGTACCATATATCCAACAGTAGCAGAAACTAGTACTGTTCCATGATGATTTAGATTGAATAAATAATGACTTACGAATGAAGAAATACTAGATTTTCCAGCATTTTTAGGCACTTAACACTTGAATTTGGCGGTGACCACCGCGGTAGGCTTGAGCGACAGTTTTACGTGTGCTTAGCATCAAAAGAACTACTGCGCAGACCTGTACACCATGAGGATTCGCCGTCCACAAAGCACACAGTGGTGTGTAAACATATGGTGATATTCGTGGAGAAGTAAATATGTCGTAGAACTTTTTTATATAGGTTCTAGTAGGCAAAGTCCATATCCTGGAGTTTTTCTGGGTTAGGACAACCGGTATATTGAAGCCCTAGACCAAGAAATTACACTATCACTCTATAATCTACTATATTAAAATAAGTCGGGGTTTCCTCCCTGACGCTATAACTCCAGAGCGCACGAACCGATTTCCACGGTTTTGCATTAGTTGGAAAGGTCTGGGGTCCGTGAGGTTTATAGCAAAGAAAATTTAGGAAAAAATCACGAAACGGAGTTCGCCGGGTTTGCTAGTACACGATAAAAACAAAAATATTTTTGCACCTAAGCTCTATATCCAGCTCGGCAAGCTCGGGTACGCGGCACCAGTGCTCCTGTGGCGTGGCCACCAGGAACATCTGCCCAAAGTACGAGAAAGCCCAGAAACATCCCAGCGGTAGCAGACACAGGAACAGCAATATCTGGTAGGTGCCCATCTCTCCAACATGAGATAGTACAGCGTCCAATGCTTCTCCTGGATCGGAGGCTGCTTGGCTTCCCTTTTCGACACGATCATTTTGAACGGGCTGGTCGGCAATCTGTAATGGTCGGCAATGCGTCGTCACAGTACTGAGATAGACGTGTACTCTGTACTCTCACCACATACTCCACAAGGATGAGTTTATCGCCTGCAATAAGTTTGTTTTTTATGTTATAGATAAAACATTACAAGGTCCAACAAAGGGTCTTAGGCTCGGTACATCCCACTGATTATGGTCTTGAGTTTTTGGAGGTACTTATTTGCTCATTTACTGCAACAACGTGATATCTCAAAATGTGCCACTTGAAATAACAATCTTATTACTATTACTTACTAAGGATTCTTTTCACAATTACAAAATATTGTGAAATATCGCGTTGTTGCAGTAAATGAGCGTTATGCAAAGAATGGAAGAAGTATCGGTTAAGGTGATTCGAGTCGAAGGTAGGTAGTGGGTTGTTTTACTCACACCCCAAAATCCCTTCGGTGGCCATCGGCGGAGCCTGGCCGGTTATTACAGGATCTCCAAAGATCACACTAGTGGCTCTCTCCCACCTCACGCTACATCGGAAGACTGGCCCTAGTACTACCTTGATCTGTGTCCGCGTTTTTACAGTATTTACCTTTGTGAACTGATTATGCAGATCGATGAAATGAGATGCAGACATTTTTACACTTCTACCAGCATACATACATACACTTCACGCCTGTCTCCCAGAGGGGTAGGCAGAGACTACAGATCTCCATTTGTCACGATCCTGACATACCCCTTGCGCTTCATCTACATTCATACATCTTTTCATACATGACCTTCGGTTTCGAGTACTTTTCACGCCACCTTCGGTCAGGACATCACCAATCTGGTCTTTATATGTCCTTCTACCTATTTGAAATTAAACTAGGTTCTAATCGTGGTGTGCGAACTAGTTCTAAAGTTAAGTTAAATATAAAACGCTGGTAGAACTAGAACTCACGTTAGTTTTCAACTGCCCCTTTATAGACCTCTGGCTGCTCCTACCTTCCATTACCTCTAAAGGAACAAATTAACAATAAATAAATTAAATTAAAACTGAAACAACATGCGATGTCTGTGTTAATTATTTTGAAATGGACTCTATCTGGTGCGTAATTAATAAATTTACTAATTATCTTATCTATTGGGTAAGTAACTACCTACTAATTCGTGAGATTTGACAGGATTTGTAGTTAGCATAATACACGACTATAGATAGATAATGGAGATAGGATAATTCATATCTGAAAATGGGGGGTACAGACGTAGGTATCCGTTATTTTATTATATTTTATTAAGGATAACCAACAAGGTCTTATACTTACTAAACAAACGTTTTTTTTTTTAATCACTATGAACAAGCGTTAAAATTACAATAAAGAAGAAATAGGTAGGTAAGTCGGTGAGAGTCCGACATAATCCAGTCACTCCCCTGGGCGGCTGGGTATCCATAACGGATTTCCCCTTCGAAATAAAAAAAGTGTAAAGTATTCATTACAATAGTATTCACACTAATCACATAATAACAAAGGTACCTACATAAACATAATATACTTATATATATAAACAGAACTTAACTTATGTAAGTACTTACCTACTTCCCCAGATGAAGATTTTCATCTTCAACTTAAAAGGGGTGTGATTGTACGTCTTATTATCTTATCTTAATCTAGGCCATAGAAAATGTATCTCACCCATCTTACCCTGAATTAGTCAGTAGTATTTACGTACCTAAGTATATTACCTACTCAATACCTACTAACGAATTTATCTAATATATAAAATTCTCGTGTCACAGTTTTCGTTGCCATACTCCTCCGAAACGGCTTTACCGATTTTCACCAAATTTTATATGCGTATTCAGTAGGTCTGAGAATCGTCTACTATCTATTTTTTATCCACCTGCCAGTTGTATTTCTCCCAATACACAGGGTACAAAGGCGACTTATTATGGCAAAACGAATGTTTGCCGGGACAGCTAGTAATTAATAAAATATGGATTTTCATAGATTTTCGAGGTCGGGTAGAATTACCTATACCTAATCCTGATTTGAAGTTCCGGCACTGATTCTACACAATATAATCGAAAATTGATATGAAAGTTTCTACTAAATCTATTAGATACTTACCTCCCTAATTAGACTGGCATTCAGAGTCGTCAGAATTAGTTGATTTAAGTCTCAGAACAGTCGCAATGCAGTTTAATCTCATTCTCAGCAAATAATTTGTATTCACAGTTGCGAGTTTCGTGAGAGTGGGACTTAAACACCCTTTTTTTTTAGAAGGGGAAATCCGTTATGGACACCCAGTCGCCCAGGAGAGACTGTGTTATGTTGGACTCTCACCTAATGTGACCCACCACTGCGGTGGTCGTCGGCGAGGCGGCGGTGCGTGTCGGGTGACTCCAGCCTTCCTAAGAACGCACCGGTGCGGTGCGGTGGTGTCACCCTCGCACTGCGCCCTGCAGGACTCTCCTCAGATTCGGGGAACCCGTCCCGGTGGGAAAGATGCTAGGTAGGGCGCTTATTCAGCAGCGAAGTACTTATTAATAGATCGTAGATAATGGGTAATACGTAGTGGTAGTAGGAACAGTCATAAAACATCATAGTAATAATAGTTTATAGGTACTTATAACATTATTTGGCTGATAGAATTTATTTTTAAGCCAAAAAAACTTGGAAACTTATCTGAGATCAAAACGACACAGATATAATATAAAAAGCCAGGGTATGTCTGTGGCCAGGGTATAAAGTCCCACTGCCTAAATGAACATCGTACTGTAAATAACTAACCGTACCGTGATAACTAATTTTTAAAGACTTTCATGAAATCCGATAAGAACACAAACCTACACAGACAGTTTCTGAGCCACTTTCTGAACGTATGCGTTTGACAACTTTGACGTTTATTAGTTTTGGTAGGACAATCTTAGCCCAAAAAAAATGCTATGATTCAGTCGCAAAAGCTATACTTTTGTTTGTTTTGAGAACCAAACATTTGTCCCCGGTTAACTATTTCAATCGTGTGTCGCAGCAAATGTTAAATAAATAAACAAAATTATAAAACAGTGATTGTAAGTGCTTCTTTGTTTTACCACGACACTGTTATGCATCATGTTTTTACGCGATGACTTTATAATTTGTATTTGTATTTCTGTAGGCACGTGATCCAAGGCCGATGGTGTCTATTTACCCATTGCGAATAAATCTAATTAAAGAAAATATTGGAGTCATTTGGTCAACGTGCCTATTTCCTGCTAACTACTTTCCTTCCTACCTAATATTTTGATTTGAAAAGTTACGACATCGATTCATTCCAGTGCTGTATTATGAATGTATTGTACCTATGTATTCTATTCTAATTGTTTATGTGCATCTGTGATAAAATTTGTGCTATGTTAGTTTTATAGGTTGAATGTGTAATAATTGATTTACAGACAAATAACATGGTGCCAGAGGACAAGGAAGATTGGCTTTAATTGTATGAGATGATTGAAAGTGTTGGCCAATTGGTTTTGTGAAAAGTTTATTGTGTGAACATCAAAATGTTGCTCGCAATATTTGCTTCAGCGACTCTGCTTTCTGCTGTACAAGGAAACATTATTGTATACACCCAAGACTCGCCTCACACTGTAAGTAAATACTAATTAGTTATAATGTATAGTTTAATTAAGACATGCTTGTATTATGTCAAGACTTGAGAAGTCATAGATATTAACAATGTTATTGAAAAAGGCCAACCAAAAACGAAACCATTAACACCCCAATTAATGGGTACATACTCTAATTGGTTTTGACTTTTATTAATAAGTAATAGAGTTGGGGAAAATGAGTTCTCGAGTGGAGACCACGTCTCGGCAAACAGAGTGTAGGACGCCCTCAGGCAAGGTGGACTGATGATATACGCAAGATGGCTGGCAGAAGCTGGATGCGAGAAGCCGAAAACAGATTGCAGTGGCGTGCAATTGGAGAGGCCTATGTCCAGCAGTGGACAGGTATGGGCTGATGATGATGATGATGAGAGTTTAAAATAACTTGTCAGTCTCAGAGTACAATGTATAATGGGCCCTAATGGGATAGGGTTAATCTGCTCAATATTTTAGTGCTTGTATTGAAAAACAAACCCAATTGAAATGTAAGCTTATAATACACAGATAAAGCTGTCCTTTAAGATAACAAAAGTTGTGTTTATTACTTGAAAAGCCCTACTATTATTCATTGGTCACTTCCAAAAATGGATACAACTTTAAATTAGTTTTTGTGCTTTGATTGTTTTTGCCAGACTGTTGCAATTAAAAGATTATACCAGACTTGATCACAACAATTGTGATTAGTTAATCAATAACCAGCACCAGCCACACAGTGCTGATTAACTGTGTATCACCAATGCCCAAACATCGTACCTTTGTTGTATTATAATCAAATTGTAATTTGACGCATTTTGTTGGTTATCAGTGTTTAAAATCAATTGTTGCGGAACTCAACTACATACACATAAATAATATCGAAAAAAACAAGGCTCGAAAATCATCCCACCCCCTAGCTACTGCATTGGTGCATCCTGGATATAAGCGACTTAAAAAAATGTCCATTACGGACCTAAGCTCATATCGCACAGTTAGAACAAAAGTGACACAAAACAAAATGAATCATTTTATGAAATTGAACCTTAACATAAAAGATACAAAACTTAAATTACAAAATGTGTATGTTTCGTATTGGGGATATGTGAAGAATAATTAAGTGCTGAAGGGTATTCACTGAAATACTTGTTCTAAAACGTCATCATGTCAACCACACATTTGCTTATAATTCTCCAACTGATTGCATATCAAAATAGAAAAAAAAACACATACATTATCAGACTAATCTCTGTGATAACTTTAATCTCACAAGTCATAAAAATTGCCTAGCTAGTAGGTATAGTCTTAAGACATTAGAAGTTTTATAGTTACACAGTAAAGACACAATAGAAGTTTCTGTCTGTGGAAGTGTTAAATAAAAATATAAATAAACTAGGTGTCTCAGCAAACATTTGTTTTGCCACAGGAAGTAGCTTTTGTACCTCGTGTATTGGAAGAAATACACATTTTAAACCCAGGACTTCCATTTGTAGTTCAAGATCAAAATTAGCGAAATCGTTTCAGCCGTTCTCGAGTTTTAGCAAGACTAACAAACATCAATTCATTTTATATAATAGAGGATATTTTACAACAACACACACATTGCCTTCGTCCTATGTTAAGTAGCTAAAGCACTTGTGTTATGGAATTCAGACAACAAAATGTATTTACTTAAACAGATTTTTTTTCTTTACATACATACAAAAATAAAACAGACACATCCAACAAGCATTTAAAATCTCTTCATCTAAGTACCTGTCAGCGGTGGGTATTGAACCCAAGATGTGAAATGAAATCAAAATTATTTATTTCTTAAGTGCTATTACATATGTACATATAGTACAGTATACAGTAGTATAACACAAAGCTTGATGACAGTCATTTCATCATCATCATCAGCCGCATAACGTCCACTGCTGGACGAGGGCCTCCCCCAATGAGATCCGTCATTTGGGGTGAAATGCCAGTAATCGCTACGCTTGGCAGGCGGGTTGGCGATCGTAGTGGTGTTGTGGTTTAACTCACAGAGAGCGCTGCTGCCCGTTCTCTGGAGAGCTCCCGTGGTTGACAGTCATTTATGATTTTAAAAACAAAAGTAAACATCCTCGGTTTGAATTAATTTCTTTTACCAACTGACATGCTGATCACTACTCCAACAGGCCGATCATTCTCTTATAAGTAAAATTAATTTCATAATTACAATAGTTTCTTTCTTTTGGTGTCCATTTGAGATGTGTAAAACAGTTTTAGTCATGGAAAAATACTACTAATTAATCCAATCCTGGAAATTTACTAATAAATAGTCATGTCCGTAACCCCATTTGGGGTTAATAGCATCTTTGTGTCAAAAGACGATGCATTCTAATTCACTTCTAGCCTAACAATGAACCATCAAAAGATGTTTTTTACATTAAGTAAACATACATAGGTACTTATTAGGGGTATGAACTATACATACTGATGTGGATGTAATTAAATTACATATTATTGGATAGTTGTTTCATCTGTTGTTTTTACTAATCGAAAGACTTTCGTATCTAGTTCTCAATCTACATCGATAGAAAATTTGAACTGACCAATACACATGAACATAAAGCTATTGTGGTTTTAAAACCACATTGCGACTTTAAGGGTTTCTGAAGAGGGACATGGACAAACTGTTACGGCATTAGTGACAAATGGCTTGTGTTTGAATTCCCTAGCCGAGAGAATTTTGGGATATAATTAGCCCATGTTCTAAAGGATCTATTATCCCTTAAAGAATTATCACAATTTGTCCAGTGGATGCTGAGTTTTTTTCGTAACAAACATACATATTTACCAATAAACAATAAATGCTCTTAATAATACTATAGATATTGATTACGTATTGCATTAAATTACATGATATAAGGTACGTATAAATCAGTAGGTACTTTATTAGCAAACCAGCTGGTGTTTTGAGTATTGAATATGGAAGTGTGCCCGTTGTTTGTTATCTAACTATGCAAAAGGTTAAACTAACTGGCCTAGACTGGATAGATGTTTACGTGCATACAATGAAATAAGCTAGAATAAGAAATAGCGTAATTAGGATCTTGAAATTTTATGTGCGTCACAATATAATCCGTGTGGTGACGGCGAATAGAATACATGTGTCACCACCCCAGCCCAACTTTCCCCGTCATGGGGGTCGTAAGAGACGACCGAGGGAGCTCTCCAGAGAACGGGCAGCAGCGCTCTCTGTGAGTTAAACCACAACACCAACTGCGATCGCCAACCCGCCTGCCAAGCGTGGCGATTACTGGCATTTCACCCCAAATGACGGATCTCATTGGGGGAGGCTCTCGTCCAGCAGTGGACGTTATGTGGCTGATGATGATGTGCGTCACAATTTCATCCTCATAATTTTTTACACCTTCGAAGAGTGTGAATTGGGCATTCATGTCCTTTTTATGGTCTGGTGGAATATTGCTTGTACCACAACACATAAATGTGTAGTTTTTGTACCAAAATATGCGAAGGACCGACCACAGGGATTTTTTGAAGACCTGTACTTTGTTCATTGACCCCTCCTACCGAGTTTATAACTATGACATGATTGAAAATAAATTGGCGATATCAGAATATCACTGCAGAATCAATCTACCCAATCTGATCTTTAAAGAGGTTAATATACAAACAACTGGGCAATTTAACTAAACATGTCATTGTGAAAAAAATATTTATCTACTACATAAGTACTAAAAAGTGCTGATTATAGCTTACTACTTATTTCTTTATGCAGTTCTTTTGTTGTATTGTACACAAAGTTAAGTACTGAATTTTCTTATCTTTAATATTTTAGCAGTTATCACGGAAATTCACTGAATCATCAGAAGAAAGGGGTACAGTATGTATGTTGTCATAGAACTTTGTATGAAGACTTGTGTATTGTGTTTTCTTTTTCATTTGATCTTTTTGATCATCATTCTATACTGCGTGTAAAAGGACCCCGAGCAATGGTCTTAGAAAAGTAGTTGGGTTCGTCAATATGAACAAGTTTTTCTATGTAGACAATGTGTGGAAATGAAAAACGCAGTACCTATAAGGATTAAACATGTCAAATATTTAGATTATTTGTATGAAAGAAATCGCAATATACAAATAGGTACGAAAAGATTCAGATAAGAATCTTATCATTATGATAAGTTTTTTTTTCACAAAAGTGACCTACATTAGTTTGCTGGCATTTTAGATAAAAATAAATGAATGAATGTTTTTAATCATTTGTAGCTCGACCATGAAAAAAGAGTTTGTACCACCAATATGGCACCACTAAGATTAAGTTCCACTGCTCAGGTCTTGTTTGAAAAACATTGGACAATATTCCTTAAGCCTTAGCCAATATACAGTTTAGTAGTTCAACAATGAACTATTTTCAAACTCCAAAAAATTCTTGTCTAGATGTCGCTATTACTTGTCCAGCAGGCGTAGCACGCGCCTCAAGAAAGACTTGACATAGAACAAATACTTACGCGCTCAGCCCCTCTAGCACAGCGCTCCAAGAAATAAGTGATAAGACATATTACGCGCTGCGATTTGTTGAAACAAGCTGAGTCGGACAAAGCGTGACATAGCAGCCAATCAGACCGCGTATTTGTTCTATGTCATGTCTTTCTTGAGGTGCGTGCTAGGTCTGCTAATTGGCTGTTATGTCACGCTTTGTGCGACTCAGCTAGTTTCAACAAATCGCAGCGTGTTATATGTCTTGTCACTTATTTCTTGGAGCGCTCTGTGCTAGGGCGGAAGAGTGACTTCTGTCAGTTATATTTTAGTACGCTTATTATTATACGCTGAATTTCCATATCCCATAGTCGGTTCGTATGACATGACATGACAGGGAAAAAAACAGCTGATACATTATATTTACACACCAGATCAGCATGGGATATCACTGTGTAGATATACCTAATCTTATCTTACTTCTTACTAAGAAGTTTGTATGAAGACTATTATAAATGGGAAAGTGAGTTTGTTTGTTTGTTCCGCTTTCACGCCGTAACTACTGAACCGATTGCTTTGGAATTTTGCAGACGTATAGTTAGAAGTCCGGTTTAAATAATAGGGTACTTTTTATCCCGGATAAAAATAATGGGAAAACACAAATATTCCTTTATACCGCAATATAACCGAAGTCCACGCGAGCGAAGGCGCGGGCGGAAAGCTAGTTTTTAAAATAAATCTATCAAAGCAAATGCCATTAGTACAGTGGCTCCCTTTATTCTTATGATGTCTACTACATATCAGCTGAAAAGTTCACGCAGCCTCAGTTTCGGTCGAGTCGTTATTGTATGAAACCCAGGCAGGTCAAGGTACCTTTAGGTACTCGACTCGACAGTTCTGTCGTTGCGTTTCGAGCGAATGACTGCACACTGCTGAATAATGCGCCCGAGTGACTAACCGACCTGTAATATACCATACAAACAATGACACCTTGCTAAGAGACTAAACTGCAGTGGCGTGCACACCATATAGGCAAAAATACACTGTCTACCTTAGTATTTTGGCTACCCGACCTAATAATAGAGTTGTTGCTAGATATTTTTTTGTTGTACTCACGACATAGTCTGACGAAGGTCCTGTGTTTTGTGGGTGAGTTGATATGTAGGTACCTTTATTCCGTAAAGACAAGTTACCGTTACCTATACACAGGTGTCAATCCTTGGGGATTACTGCCTACCTTGTCGTGAAAGCCAGTGCACGCCACTGCTGTAAACATTTTTTAGATTATTTAGAACCATAGGACGCCTAGTTGTGTTATATATAATATATATATTATTAAGTTTAAGGTATTTATTACTATGGGTCTTAGAATTAGTAATAACATCTGTACTATTCTTAAGTTACCTGAAAATAAATAAATTGAATTGAATTGAATTGAAAAATAGCGCACGGCGGGTTTAGAGATTTTAAACCATGGTATTCGTGAGAAATGTAGTATCAGTATTACCATCAATGGTGGTAATAGTGAGACCTACCCCGTAAAAGCATATAATTTTTTATTTGGCCTTTCTTAGAGACTTATTCAGAAAAACTTGAGGGTAGTTTCATAATTCCCACAGATCTTAAAAGTTTAAAACGGATATTATAGCGCGAATATTAACCAAAGATAAGCATTCAGCTTACCTTCGTTGTTTGTCCGACGTTTAGACACACAGATCTGTAAGTAATTCTCTCCCTAATGCTGTTTTGCGTACGACACAAACTATCTATAAGCCATCCAATTTTCTTTTCCGAGGTGTTAGCACCTAACAATTAAAATAGGTACCATCGTCTAACTGTTAGCACTTAGACATTTACCTTGGATATTGTTCTAGATCAGCTCCCTATAATGTACCTGAAATATAAAAGAAGGATGTAATAATAAACCATATTTAATTTTAGAAGAACCATCACATTAAAACCCTAATTGAATGGTAATTTTAGCAGCCACAAGCATTCTGCAATTAACGCAGACAAAGTTGAATACAACGATTGCAATTTTCGAATTATTTGAATAAAATTTTAAATTTGCATAGGATACTAAACGATAAAAAAGCAGGTCAAATTACAACCAACTCTGTGTTAAAATAAAAATAATAGGTATATATCAGTATCTTTGTATGCGTATCAATAGTTAGGCACATATCATAATATTATACCTCTCGCAAAGTACAATGACATTTAGGTATATATATCATCCTAATGATAACATGTCCACACTTCAACGTCAGCTGTGCCAATACCTATTTATCTCATGCACGATTTTACACTAGTTCAGATCTACATGGAATCTGCCACCCTAGCAAAGCGCTCCAAGAAAGACATCACAAGACATATCAGGCACTTCGATTGGTCGAAACAAACTAAGTAGCACGATGTGTGACATAGCAGACAGTGGCGTGCACTGGCTTTTACGACAAGGTAGGCAGTGATCCCCAAGGATTTACACCTATGTATAGGTAACCTGTCTTTACGAAATATAGGTACCTATCTACTCACCCAGAAAACACAGGACCTTCGTTAGCCTATGTCGCGAGTACAACAAAAAATGATCTAGCAATAACTCTGTTATTAGGTCGGGAAGCTACAATACTAAGGTAGGCAGTGTATTTTTGCCTATATGGCGTGCACGCCACTGATAGCAGCCAATCACTGCGCGTATTTGTTCTATGTCGTGTCTTTCTTGGAGCGCTTTGCTAGGGTGGCAGATCCTCTTCCAGATGACTATCTGGAAGAGAATCTGCCACCTATCCTATCACATATCCTATTCCTAATGGGATAACAGTAATATAGACGAGCACAGAGGAATTGACTGTTGGTCTCTTTCACACACATGCTGAATGATAGAGCCAAGCATTGTGGCATTATTAACTTAACGTGCCTATCCATATTACACGTTTTGTTATCCCATTAGGATGAGACTATTATTCGTATCAACAGGGGATTCAACCAGATAGCTATACTTTAGTGAACCTATCGATCGATTATCATACTACGATTTACGTGACCGGATTTTGTAGCTTTGTTATTACCACTTCTCTTCTGCTGTGGTCCCTTTGCAACGTCATTTGGCAGCGCACCGTAATACCTACTGTCTTGTCTCCTACCGCGGCGATCACCCCCGTCTGCTTAATCTTTATCAGGTCGGCTAGCGCGAACAGTTTAGTGGGCACATCTTCCCTTACCAGGGAACTAAGCCCTATTGCCACTGGTAGCACCTTATATCTCGACCACTCCAATGAAGTTGTGTGCTTTGCGTCAACTATTGTTGCAAAATGATACTTGAAGAGAGAGTGATACATACGCACGAATCCAGCTCGCTACCGGATCTACTGTTAACAATTGTAACTCGAATTGTAGAACAACAAATATTAACTTAATAGACATTTGATACTAGATACCGATGTATTAATTATTATAATCTTATCTTTGGTTTATTTCCACTTGTAAGTTCTTAACTAGTTCAATAGTACAGTATTTTTAGTTGTAACCTGGACGTTACGTGTAACAGTTTAGCCTTTGGCATTTACTCAAGAGTAACGTTTTGAAGTGATATTTCTTGATTTTTTCGTAGATGTACATTGAGTGCTTGAACAAGTGTTCTTAAATGAAAAACTGTAGTAGAGGTCTAGCCAGAGGAAAAATTGGCATAGGATGAAATAAAAAAAAAAAACCTCTTAAATTGTAGAATGTAAAGAAATAAACGACTGGCTGAAGAAGCCAGTTTTAAATTAATGTGAACGCAAGAAATAAATTTATAAATGAAAAATGTTCTGGCCCAGGAAATTTGTCGTGCAAGTTTTCCAAATCGTCGGTTTTCAACATTTCGTTAGTATTTATTTCAATATTTGTTGTTCACTAGCTTTGCCCTTGGATTCTATATTTAATAGTTCGTCATACTTGACTATTCTATAAAAAATACCCATCGCAATTTATTCGTAATCAATACTTGATTCCATTAAACACGGTTTGTTCTAATCAACCATTAAAAAATACATACATGTTTTGTGCAAATGTTTTTTTAAGTATATTTTATGATAGCGGTAACGCGCGGTTTACTCACGTTTTTTTATGGTTCCCGTGGGAATTTCAGTATAAAATGTAGCATATGTAATCTGGGGATAGTGTTGCAATCCCAACAGTAAAGTCTAAAAATCGGTCCAGTAGTTACGGTGCCTCTATTTAACTTAAAAAAAAAAACAAACAACCAAACCTTTTCTTTTTATAATATTAGTATATATTCAGAATTTATTGACAAGATTGACTGACTCCTCCAATACCATATTCAATTTGTGTCACCAAGCCAGCTCAACTTTTCCCTTCGTGAGGATCATAAAAGGCGACCGTGGGCTCTCTGTGAGTTAAACCACAACACCACTGTAGCGATTATTGGAATTTCCTCCCAAATGATCATGGAAATCATTGGGGAGACCCACGTCCAGCAGTCGACGTCCATATGGCTGCTGATCAATTTATCCATCCAAGCCCCATTTGTTAGGCTAGAAGTGACGTAGGCATCATATATCCCTAATTCGAAACACCCAAATTGGATTATGTGTGTTTTTATATACGTACTAGCTGTCCCGGCAAACAAATTGTCTTGCCATAATAAGTTGCCTTTGTACACCATGTATTGGAAGAAATAAAACTGGTAGATGCATAAAAAATAAATAGTAGCCGATTTTCAGACCTACTGAATACGCATATAAAATTTGGTAAAAATCGGTACAGCTGTTTCGGAGGAGTACGGTAACTAACATTGTGACATAGATAGTCAAATTAGTACTAATTTTTATCCGTCCTAGTGACATTTTCTATTCTATTACTTTGTACTTTGACATAACTTCAGTATATGTGTATACGTTTTGTCGACATCATCCTTTAGCAAACGAACGTTAGTTGCACTTGATCTCTGATTGTGCCAATCTTAATGCAATGTCTACACACCCTTCTGTATATTCCTACATGTTGTCACATTCAAAGGAATATAGTCATTAAGACATCGCTTGTTTGTGTCAATTTTGTTTAGAAATGCGTGTATCGATACGCGCCCTTGCTCTTTATCGTCCACATTGCTCAATAGAAGCGGCACTTATATGTAAACAGCTTATCGCGATAAAGCGCCCCTCAGTTATGTACTTGATCATTTATTGTAGTAAGTATATTATGTGTCTGTCTGCTATGTACTCCACGACGAGTGTGTATTGATTACAATTATTGCACTTGCTGTTTACTGTTTGGGGTTTTTCCTATTGACAGTCCAGTTGAGTTTCTATTGTGTGTTGATTTGGAACGTAAATATCAATACATAGTTCATAGTGTAAACCAAAGTAATTTCCGTCTGATCGTATACTGCGTATAAGTGGAACCCCCGCAATAGTCTTAGAAACGTTGTTGGGCTCTCGACAATATGCACTACTTTTACTATGGTGACTATGGTAATGTTTTTTTCATCTTCATACAAAATAGAGATTTTTTTGTCTCGGGAGATGACATTTT
>SJJU01016372.1:0-13955 GCA_012932125.1 Conopomorpha cramerella
TGTATGAAAAGATGTATGAATGTAGATGAAGCGAAAGGGGTATGTCAGGATCGTGACAATGGAGATCTGTAGTCTCTGCCTACCCCTCTGGGAGACAGGCGTGAAGTGTATGTATGTATGTATGTAGAGGTACATATTATCGTTATCGTCGTCGTCTCGTCTTTATAATTTTTTGATTGTGTATTACGTACCCATGTAGGTAACAAATGTCATGTATTTTCACTTCTGAAACAGGACCCTGACTAACTTTGTTTAATCGATGGATCAGATACAAAGCAAAAAAGAATAAAACAATCGATAAAGAAGGAAAACTTGGCAACAACATAATTACGCTCTTGAAAAACTCTTATTTAGAATTGTGTTCCCTTTTCAATAAAGAAGAAATGTCTACTTGAATATTATTCATTTCGAATAACTCATTTATTTTCCAATAGTAATACCTATTTCTGTTATTTATGATTGCGAAATACGCGAAAGTCGTAAGTTAAAAAAGTAAGAAGTATTTCATTTAGATTTTCGCAGAACTGAAAGTAATTAAAATATAAATCTCTGTTTGTGTTTGTTGTACAATAGCCATATTCTATATCTAAACGTGACCATGATTCATTACGTTCAAAGTCACCCTGTACATTATTTTCTCACCTTCACAAAATCTAATCTTACCTAACGCTACTGGGAAATTGTGTTTTAACTTATTTTACGTCCCATAAGCAAGACAGGCAAGGCCTTGTCGAGTAAGCGATTCATTAATTTTCGATAGAAAATGTTTTTACATAGTTCGTTTTTTTTTTGTGGTGTGTCCGTGAGTGGTTGACCGCCTTTTTCATGTTCGCGTTATTGGGTAGTATTCGTAGTTGCGGGTGGCTAAAACTAGGTATGCGTCGCTTTTTCTCTCCGAGAACGAATTTCATCGTCAATATCCTTAATAAATTATGAGGGAAGGATTCTTTCCTGATGTTTTATCTTTTTTGAGACTGTAATTTATTAAAAGCAAATAATAGGTAAGGGATGCTCGAAAAATACTAAACTTATGCGTTTGCAAGATTTTTGTCCCCTGGCTATAGCGTTAGTTATGCGTACGTACGTACAAACATAAAGTTTACTACACCCCTGTGTCCTCCAAAGCGGGCAGATTCTACACCTATTATCCTTTTAGTCTTGTCTGCAATTATACACATGTATGTGTGTGACATTGTGTTCATTATATTGGATCAACGGTTCCAGTTTTTCATATAATCTTGGATAACATGTAGGTGTTATATGACGCCCTAATAAATGTTTTCTTGACACTGGGGTTACAACTGTCGTTTTGTAATTAGTTAAGTAAAGGGTATTAATTAGATTCTGATAGGTAATCAAATCAATTGCTAAATACAGAAGTTGTATAAAACAAATTCGGCGAACAGGAAACTGTATTAAAGTATAATCAGCAATATTTCGTTTAACAAAAACAATTTGAATAACTTCTTAAATATTAATTAGTCGTTCCTAAAAAGATTTATGTATAAGTATAAATGCTTCAATTTAAAACCAAAATTGGTGCTGACTGATGTATCTCCGTCTCATTTCTTTTTATACAATAGAAAGAGAGTGATGTACTCCATAGTTAAGTAGTACTGGAAGATCCTTTATAAATCTGGTTGAGACCCTTCCTCATCAATAAGGCGAACCATTTGTCAGTGTCCGTCCAGCTACTGGGTTGTTGAATAAATTTTGATAACTACTGCCCATTTACGTACTAGATTCATTCATTATTAACATAAAGTTCTTCACTTGTTGAAGGTGCCTAATTTGTCTTACTCCATCATTCTTAGTTTAAATTGAAAGTAAAAACTTGGCTTCATCTCCGTTCTACTGTGCATCCCTTTCGTTCGCGTAGATGTTGTGTGAAAGGCACTGTACTACAAATGTTTCGTGGACAAGGTTAATATGAGAAGGCAAACTATAAATACGGGTCTTTAGTGATTAATGGTGAGCCTGTGAAATCCAGTATAGAGAAGATAGTTGGGACAAAACAGGGGAAACTAAACAATGACTATTAAAAGTGATACCTAACTTTATGTTTACGTCAGATGAACAATGGTTTTAGTTGTTGTAAACTTCCCAAAGTTGTGGTATACTGTGTTCGTGAAGCCTCAAAAAGTTTTTAGTTCCTGCCCTGAAAAAGTCTCTACGGCATATAAGGGAAAGGCAATGATAAGGGAAAGGAAACTAGACAACCTTCGTATTTTTTATCAAATAGAAAAGTACAAATATCAGTGTTAAGGATTTATGTACTATAAGTTTCTGGTGCGATAGCATAACGTAACGTAAAATTACAGTAAATACACACTACATATAATTCAAACAGTACAACCTAATTTGTTTGAGTGCATCCATTACGCATATACAAATCTGACAAGAGAGAAAATAACAGAAGTACTTGGACACCTGTAATGGGATAAGTTAGGACAGATCGTGAGGATTATCGGCAAAAGTTCAGTGCGAATATCTCTGTGTATATTTGAAAACAGACTTAAGATGAAGATGAAGTTTTGTCAATATCGTAATATCCCGGTTACTGAGAAATAATTTTATATTTAATATATAATAAATCATATCTAATAAAAAATATATGAAGGTTTCGTTCGAGTCGTCTACGTCAGTCGAGTCTTCTAAAACGAAAAGGAAATTTATTTTCTCTACCCCTTACTATGTATCTGGCTCCAAACTGTAATTTTGACTCCATGAGCGTCTAATGTCTGCCTTAGAGACAATAGACATTAGACGCTCATGCAAGCGTCACTCAATTCCATCAGTCATGATTTATGGAATGACTACTAATACTAATTCAAACATCATTAACCATATTAGACGATAGTAAAATCCGTCAATCACAATCATGACTGTGGTAAAACTGAGATCAAAACCTATCGCCTAATGTCTGCCTTACCATTGCGTCAATTTCGGTTGAATGTAAAGGTATCTACAGACTGAACGTGCTACGGTTCTTGAAAGCCTCTAGTTCTGTTTGGTCTGAACATTTACCGCCCAAATGGATTCTACTACTTCTGGGAAATGCCAAATTTGACTTCTCAGAACAACACGAGTATTGTGACCAACTACAACAGACACGACGCTATATAGTAGCTGATAGTTAATAGCTAGTTCTATATGAGTTTTATTGGAGAATAATAGTGTCATTGAAACCGCGGACAATCTTTTTTAATCGGTGGCTAAATGTAAACAAAGATCTAGCAAAGAAAATCAAAGCATCAAGAAGGGCGTCAAATCAAATAATCATCAAAACCCGACCATATTAAGCGGTATATATACATACGTGAGAAACTTATAAAATAGAAGCATACAGGTGCATTGAGAACCTCCTCGTTTTTGAAGTCGGCTACAGAGCCACAGAGTTGTAAACCCTTTTTTTTTCAAAATAAATAAAATTAAACAAATATTTAAAAACAAGATATACGAGTATAAAGCGCGTTTTAACATATTTATTAAAATAAATAAATAAAAAAAAATAAATACTCTTCACGCCTTTAATCCCAAAGAGGGGTAGGCAGATGCACTTGCTAAAGCTAGTACCCACGGTTCACCAAGCGCATTTAACCCAACGTGACAGGGGGGAGTTCATCGCCGTTAGAGGGTTCACACACATATTTACTAAAATCTTAAAAAAACCAGGGCCGGGTGAGTAGAGGTCGCCCCAGAAGGACATATAAAGACCAGATTGGTGATGTCCTGACCGAAGGTGGCGTGAAAAGTACTCGAAACCGGAGGTCATGTATGAACAGATGTATGAATGTAGATGAAGCGAAAGGGGTATGTCAGGATCGTGACAAATGGAGATCTGTAGTCTCTGCCTACCCCTCTGGGAGACAGGCGTGAAGTGTATGTATGTATGTAAAAAAACCTATAGGTACTGTACCAAAATACGCGTATTGATCACCCCTACATATAAAGAATTTTGTACTTAAATGGTGACAATCTCTGAAAGAGTCCGTTACAAGGAGCGGATTCGGTACACTGACTGTACCGGCATAGCATATCATAGTAAAGCTAACTGCACTAGCATGTCTGTGACAGGCTGTCGCATACAATAATATCCAATGGATTATGGTGTCGCTGTGTCCAGAATAATAGAGTGCGCCTTGTTTCGCTATAATATTCCTGAAATTTTGTCGGGGAAGATTTAGGTAGGTTTGTCTCCTTTTGCAGTCTTGTCTTATCTTATCCATAATTTTGTTTTATTTTATGAATATTACATAGTATTATAATACAAATTATTATTAATAAAAAAATACATAATTAAGTATTTAGCAATAAATACGTTTCGTGAACTGTGGGTATTTGCTTAACAAGTTCTTGGGATAGGGCGGGCTGTGGGTTTGAAAACCGTGAAGTGCTTTTTATTTTTTTAAATTTAAAACATGTAGTACCTACTGACATACAGTCTAGTATATCCAACTACTTGCAGCTTTTTTTTTAAATTGGGGAGATATTTCCGTGGATAAATTGTCGAACTCTATGAAAATATGAAAAAAATACAAGAATATTAACATCAACTATGTAGTCGATTCCGTTAACCTTTACATTTTAGGGCATGGTCCTGTGCCAGAAATCATGAGTGTACTGAAAAGTAAATTCTTGCCAAAAATACCTTGATGGTAATTTAGACAATTTATCAAAGGCACATTAGATCTTACGCAATAATCACGTTCTTAAATGGAATCTTTTACGTTACGTACACGCTTGCAGATTTATTGAGTCACTGACCCTTACGTTATTTAAAGCTTACTAGCACCTTAATTTTTCACCTTAATTACCTGTTACTTGCTCATAAAAGGAGTTTCACAAAAAAGTTGTTTACGCCTGCCTTACCAGAATAGTATAACCTTTTGACCGTCAAATACTAATTATCTTTTCACGGTTTTGAATCCTGTTCCGAATACCATAGAGTTTAAAATCACACGTCTGATGTGTCTAATATGTAAGACATTGGCGGTTAAAAGATTCAAATCCTCCTATCGCAATTTCGGGATAAAATCTGTGGTAATTTGGAAAAGGTAAGTCAAAAATACCAACTTTACAGTAGCGTCAGAAAACCGAATCGCGGCGTGGGTGGTTTTCGTTGATGTCTTACAAATTCTTCAATGTTTAAAATGTATTTATGATACACGATTTAGAGCGTAAGGAGATGAGTACAGTCAACGCTCTTTTTACATAACAAAAAATACCTTTAATACATTTGTCTCATTATGATCATTTAATACATTAACTTGAATGACCCTTAAAAATGCATATTTACGACTCATCTCCTTTTTACCTTAAAATGAATGATTTTTTTTTTAATTTTTTACACATTGCAAATGTGTAAAAAAATAATATTGAAAAAAAATGACTTATCCCCTTTTTCCGAATCACCACAGAAATATAGCCTACGATACTCAGGAAAACGTAGCATTCTAATGGTGAGGATATCATGGAATTTCGTCCAGTGCGTTTTTAGGGTAATTCGTTACAAACATCCATCCATACATTTTTTTATTTTTTTCTTTATAATACGAGTATTAGTATAGATGAGGATACTATGTGAACACTGTACGTGTTACGGATTTGATCTATCCACGGCGGCATTGCCCGCAGTTTATTCCATTCCCATGGGAAATTTTCTTAGTAGTAACTAACATCGATCCAAACTTTCGAGTTTACAATATTCGTAGGATAAAGAGATAGATAGTTGGATGCTGGCTGAGTATTTTCAATGAAAGTTTGTCATGAATTTGCAAGAGGCGTTATCTAATATATAATTTTTTTTTGTCACAATGTCAGTTACCGTACTCCTCTGAAAAGGCTTTAACGATAACCAAATTTTATACGTGTATTCAGTAGATCTGAGAATAGGCTACTATCTATTTTATATGCGTCTATCAGTTGAATTTGTCCCAATATACGGGGTACAAAGACATCTTATTATGGCAAAATAAATGTTTTCCGAGACAGCTAGTGGTTTGTAGTATAACTACCAGCTGAAAAGTTACAGCATTGTTCAAAGCCTACTGTGCCTCCAAAGCAAAATGTATATTCAGAGCTCGAGATTTCTCGAAACTTTTGGAATTACTATCGTGGTTTACGAATTTACTGAAATGTTCTGTCCATCCTTGTGTCCAGGTCATAAAAGGCCAAGAAACTGCAGAGAGTATTTCAAAGAACAAAGTTCAGAGGCTACTGGGAAATCAGAGTGAAAATTCCAAGAATATCTTTTTAGTACCAGCGATAGGTCATAAAATGGTTTATACGACCAATATAAGATAAAATTCGGATTGCCAAGTTGTCGCACTTCGGCGGCTCCGCCAATCGATACTTCGAATTGGTGGTACTTCCCAACATATTTGTTGTCATTATTCGTGGTTTTCTTAACACAATACAAAACACCAGATTCAATGTTTTGTCTTTAAAATTTCAAAATTGGTTCTTATCAACTTGTCTGCTTTTAAGTAGGTAGATACACCATTAATAAGAAGCGGGTATACTCTACACACTTTAGACAACCAAGATTGACTATTGGTCAGAAATTACCATTATCTCCGTCATGTACGCGCGTATCATCTAGCTCTCTCGCTCTCAACTATGCGAGACGAGAGAGAAAGAGCCATAATCCCCTAATTAGTTTAGAATAAGATAATCAAATTGTAAAATAATAAATACAGATTTATATCGGCAACAAGCTTCGTCAAAAATGTCATGCCCTAAACAAATTTAATGTCAATAAATTAAATTAAAAATAGTAGCCAAGAGATAGAGAAGAAACATGTATTTGAGCAAATACCTACTTTTGGCATCTGTTAATAAATGAAAATCCCTGCTATCACCAAGGGAGATCATGAGAACGTTGGTAATTGCATTACAATAGAAAAATTCTTTGTGAATCTTGCAGTTTTGAAGCGTGAAATTAAGTAGTAAATGCTAATGCGCCCTGTTTTGCATGTAAATGAAAACCTAACTATTTAGTCTCATGGTCTCTGGATAGTTACTTTGTAGTTTTTCTTTATTCTGCATTTTCTCAAATACTGCAGAAGACAGAGTTCCTGTGTAATTCGAAAAGGCGAGTTATCTATATTAATAGCAATAATTAAATTGTATCTATTTCCGTCGACGCCGTAATAGACTAAAATACGCATCATCATCAAATAATATTCCGATCTTCAATATCAGAATCGGTGAAACAGTCACAATTATTTTCTGTCACAGAACCATCACGTCGCACCGGCAGCTCTGCTGCGATTGTTGAAAACGAACGTTATCGTCAGGAAACGAAGAGCCGTTTTGTAACCCCACTGACATCACTCACGTCGCTCTACGAAGTCATTTGTGACGTTTATCAATCAGGAGTAATCGGAGCGTGTATTGCATTTATTCATTATACTAGCTGTAGCACGCGGTGTTATTCGCTTATTTTTTCGTTCCCGTGGGAATTTGGGGATAATATCAATAATGTTTTATAGCCTAAAAGCCTTCCTCGATAAATGATCTATTCAACACAAAACGATTTTTTCAATTCGAACCGGTGGTTCCGTTGAGATTAGCGCGTTCAAACAAACAAACTCTTCAGATTTATAATATTAATATAGATAAATACATTTTTTTTCCAAAAAGGGGTGGACAGAACCATAGGATCACAATTACCCCTCGGTCATAACAAGGAGTTAAGAATGTCGGACCTTCAGTTACAAGTTTGATACATAGCTCATAGCCCGAATAAATCTAAATCTCCAGTTACCAAAGCCGGCTCCTACGATATGCAGACGAAAGGTAGCCGATGCATTCTAGGGTGTATATCCTAGATCATCATGGGACATAATAAATTCATGTAGGTAATGCATGAAAAAGCGTTAGGAGTAGGTACTCGTAGCTGTTCAGAAAGATATCACTATTTTCCAGTGGCGTGCACTGGCTTTTATGACAAGGTAGGCTACTGCCGACGTCCTCACGTCATGACAACCCTGTCTAGGTAGCGCCATCTATTGACATTTCTTAAAACTGTAATAAGCCACCTGTCAGAAAACCTCCCATTGTGGCTGAAGGGCCCTTGTGATTCTAACGTTCTGTCCACTCCTGTTGTGAGCTCCTCCACACGCGAGTGTATGTATATGTGTTATATTTAATTTCATTGTACAGCATTATATTGCTCACAAACTGTGGGAACAGTTTCGCGGGACTTAGAATAACATTTGATCTGTTTTGTAAGGGTTACTAGGTTGATAGGTTACTACACCAATCGATCGATCCTCGACTGAGGATTGAAGGATCTATAGGATATTCTACGATCGGTCGATCAGTCGATCGATAAATATTTTAAATAAATATTATACAACAACACACACATTGCCTTCGTCCCATGTTAAGTAGCTAAAGCATTTGTGTTATGGAAATCAGACAACGAAATATACTTACTTAAATACTTTTTTTTCTTTTTTTTATTGGTTAGGTAGAAGCTATCGATCGACGTCGACTAATACGTTCCACCATCGATCGATGCTATCGATTGACAATCGATCGATTGGTGTAGTAACACTCTAAGATATTAATAAACAAATTAAAAAATGTATATGAATCTCCACGTCATAACTTGAGAATGGTTGTCGGCGGGGTGTCCATGAGGTTTTCCTCATCCATCGTCAACATAAAAAACAGATATATTATTCCCGCAATCCTCACGACAGAGATAGATACCTGTGGGATGAAAATGTTCAACCTGGACATAAAAAAGAATCACAAAGATTAACAGTAGGTATTATATTTTGTTTTCCTTTAGTAATTTTCCGTAAGCATTAACATTGCTGCTTCCGGGCCAAAAAGTTTTGTAATTACACATTGGAACTTTTCTTATCAGTCACAAAGTTCTATACTTCGTTATTGTGCTGTAAAACTTCTTAGGTTCACTTTTGTTTTCTGTACGTATTTTTATGTTAAGTCACTTTATTAAATGTTGCTATTACATATATGATGTTCCATGTCAATTCTAAACATAGTGAGTAATTTAAAAATACAAAGTTTTTTTTTATTTCAGTGTCGTGCCGTGGTCGTAATGGAATACGTCCCTCGGTTTATCCCATTCCTGTGGGAAACTCGGGAAATGCACATCCTGGATAACCCACTTACTTGCTCATACCGAATATTATTAGGATCCGTTAAATCATGTAGTACAAGTCACGCACACATTGTTAGCCATGATACCATACATATCCGGGTTAAGTTTTAAAGCCCATTCCCATATCCGGATAAAAAACACTACGTATACAAAATTCATAGTATGCGGTGCCGGAAATTACGACACTATGTCATGCCCTGAAACTCCCGGTTGTTGCTTGCATGTGGCGCCATCTGCTGTTGAGCGCGTGCTGTGAACAACCCGTTTTATTGTCTGCTCTTAAAATATTACAGGGTGGGCGCTCTTGGCCTAAAACAGAATTGTGGCTAATAAATACTACGCTAATATGAGCCTTGGAGACGTTATAAATAAAATTGCACGAGGTCAACTCTCATTTGGATTAAGTAAACTCGCGGAGTCCTAAGAAGTTTACACAACTCTACAGGGGGCTCAAACATGTACTACGTAGTTGAATAATTTCTTCAATTGTAACAATATATTTTTAATGTAACATCCCTCTCTCTCAAGCGACTCATTTTTGCGCGATTTCACAAAAGAAGTCTTGCTCAATGCGTATGTCATCAAATCAAATAGTTTATTTCTTCATCTTTATAAGTGCTATTACATACAGATATACAGTAGTATACCGACTTCAAAAAAAAGAGGAGGTTCTCAATTCGTCTGTATTTTTTTATGTTTGTTACCTCAAAACTTTCGCCTGGGTGAACCGATTTGGATGTTTCATTCTTTATTTGAAAGCTGGTGCTTCCCGTTTGGTCTCATATAAATTTGATTCTGTTCCGAAAATGGCATCTACGAGAAAATCTAATATATATATGTCAAATTTAACTGGTTGACGTTTAATTTTTTTTTTACCGGCCAGCAAAACCGAAGACATTAGATGTAATGATGAGATAATCTTTGTTTGCGGATTATTGCTTCGTCGTTTATGAACCGATGTTGATGATTCTTTGTTAGAAATTAGATATTTCAAAGGTGGTCCCATGATAAGAAAGTCAGGGTTTAATGGCAGACCCGATACAAGGAGGGGAACTTTAAAAGATGATAGGGGCAGGCAACTAGTACTGGTAGACGTCGGTGTTTTCTTTGAAAATATATACCTGCTCTAACGTTACAGAGTTATATTGGTAAAAAGTGTGTAAAGCTAACTAAATATGTGTGACATACCACACACATCAAACGTGTCTAGGGATCAAGAACATTTTTTTAGCTCTAAAAAATATCTAATTTATTTAAATCAAATCTAATCTTCTGGATTGGTCTCCTACCTAATTCACCATGCCTGTATCAATGACTTATCACCACATTTTGAATAAATTATGAATGAATTCAGTTTAGTAAAATATATTCTTGATTGCAATGTTCCAAAATTTACTTGATCCCTAGACACTGTTGATGTGTGTATATTAGAAATATAGACGACAAAATATGGAAATAAATCTGCAGTAACTTTGGGGGAATATAGCAGTGGCGTGTACACCATACAGGCAAAAAGACACTGCCTACCTTAGTATTTTGCCTACCCGACCTAATGATAGAATTATTGCTAGATATTTTTTTGTTGTACTTACGACACAGGCTAACGAAGGTCTTGTGTTTTGTGGATGAGTATGTACCTACCTATGTAGGTAGGTACCTATATTTCGTAAAGACCAGTTGCCTATACATAGGTGTCAATCCTTGAGGATTACTGCCTACCTTGTCATAAAAGCCAGTGCACGCCACTGGAAAATAGTGATATCTTTCTGAACAGCTACGAGTACCTACTCCTAACGCTTTTTCATGCATTACCTACATGAATTTATTATGTCCCATGATGATCTAGGATATACACCCTAGAATGCATCGGCTACCTTTCGTCTGCATATCGTAGGAGCCGGCTTTGGTAACTGGAGATTTAGATTTATTCGGGCTATGAGCTATGTATCAAACTTGTAACTGAAGGTCCGACATTCTTAACTCCTTGTTATGACCGAGGGGTAATTGTGATCCTATGGTTCTGTCCACCCCTTTTTGGAAAAAAAATGTATTTATCTATATTAATATTATAAATCTGAAGAGTTTGTTTGTTTGAACGCGCTAATCTCAACGGAACCACCGGTTCGAATTGAAAAAATCGTTTTGTGTTGAATAGATCATTTATCGAGGAAGGCTTTTAGGCTATAAAACATTATTGATATTATCCCCAAATTCCCACGGGAACGAAAAAATAAGCGAATAACACCGCGTGCTACAGCTAGTATAATGAATAAATGCAATACACGCTCCGATTACTCCTGATTGATAAACGTCACAAATGACTTCGTAGAGCGACGTGAGTGATGTCAGTGGGGTTACAAAACGGCTCTTCGTTTCCTGACGATAACGTTCGTTTTCAACAATCGCAGCAGAGCTGCCGGTGCGACGTGATGGTTCTGTGACAGAAAATAATTGTGACTGTTTCACCGATTCTGATATTGAAGATCGGAATATTATTTGATGATGATGCGTATTTTAGTCTATTACGGCGTCGACGGAAATAGATACAATTTAATTATTGCTATTAATATAGATAACTCGCCTTTTCGAATTACACAGGAACTCTGTCTTCTGCAGTATTTGAGAAAATGCAGAATAAAGAAAAACTACAAAGTAACTATCCAGAGACCATGAGACTAAATAGTTAGGTTTTCATTTACATGCAAAACAGGGCGCATTAGCATTTACTACTTAATTTCACGCTTCAAAACTGCAAGATTCACAAAGAATTTTTCTATTGTAATGCAATTACCAACGTTCTCATGATCTCCCTTGGTGATAGCAGGGATTTTCATTTATTAACAGATGCCAAAAGTAGGTATTTGCTCAAATACATGTTTCTTCTCTATCTCTTGGCTACTATTTTTAATTTAATTTATTGACATTAAATTTGTTTAGGGCATGACATTTTTGACGAAGCTTGTTGCCGATATAAATCTGTATTTATTATTTTACAATTTGATTATCTTATTCTAAACTAATTAGGGGATTATGGCTCTTTCTCTCTCGTCTCGCATAGTTGAGAGCGAGAGAGCTAGATGATACGCGCGTACATGACGGAGATAATGGTAATTTCTGACCAATAGTCAATCTTGGTTGTCTAAAGTGTGTAGAGTATACCCGCTTCTTATTAATGGTGTATCTACCTACTTAAAAGCAGACAAGTTGATAAGAACCAATTTTGAAATTTTAAAGACAAAACATTGAATCTGGTGTTTTGTATTGTGTTAAGAAAACCACGAATAATGACAACAAATATGTTGGGAAGTACCACCAATTCGAAGTATCGATTGGCGGAGCCGCCGAAGTGCGACAACTTGGCAATCCGAATTTTATCTTATATTGGTCGTATAAACCATTTTATGACCTATCGCTGGTACTAAAAAGATATTCTTGGAATTTTCACTCTGATTTCCCAGTAGCCTCTGAACTTTGTTCTTTGAAATACTCTCTGCAGTTTCTTGGCCTTTTATGACCTGGACACAAGGATGGACAGAACATTTCAGTAAATTCGTAAACCACGATAGTAATTCCAAAAGTTTCGAGAAATCTCGAGCTCTGAATATACATTTTGCTTTGGAGGCACAGTAGGCTTTGAACAATGCTGTAACTTTTCAGCTGGTAGTTATACTACAAACCACTAGCTGTCTCGGAAAACATTTATTTTGCCATAATAAGATGTCTTTGTACCCCGTATATTGGGACAAATTCAACTGATAGACGCATATAAAATAGATAGTAGCCTATTCTCAGATCTACTGAATACACGTATAAAATTTGGTTATCGTTAAAGCCTTTTCAGAGGAGTACGGTAACTGACATTGTGACAAAAAAAAATTATATATTAGATAACGCCTCTTGCAAATTCATGACAAACTTTCATTGAAAATACTCAGCCAGCATCCAACTATCTATCTCTTTATCCTACGAATATTGTAAACTCGAAAGTTTGGATCGATGTTAGTTACTACTAAGAAAATTTCCCATGGGAATGGAATAAACTGCGGGCAATGCCGCCGTGGATAGATCAAATCCGTAACACGTACAGTGTTCACATAGTATCCTCATCTATACTAATACTCGTATTATAAAGAAAAAAATAAAAAAATGTATGGATGGATGTTTGTAACGAATTACCCTAAAAACGCACTGGACGAAATTCCATGATATCCTCACCATTAGAATGCTACGTTTTCCTGAGTATCGTAGGCTATATTTCTGTGGTGATTCGGAAAAAGGGGATAAGTCATTTTTTTTCAATATTATTTTTTTACACATTTGCAATGTGTAAAAAATTAAAAAAAAAATCATTCATTTTAAGGTAAAAAGGAGATGAGTCGTAAATATGCATTTTTAAGGGTCATTCAAGTTAATGTATTAAATGATCATAATGAGACAAATGTATTAAAGGTATTTTTTGTTATGTAAAAAGAGCGTTGACTGTACTCATCTCCTTACGCTCTAAATCGTGTATCATAAATACATTTTAAACATTGAAGAATTTGTAAGACATCAACGAAAACCACCCACGCCGCGATTCGGTTTTCTGACGCTACTGTAAAGTTGGTATTTTTGACTTACCTTTTCCAAATTACCACAGATTTTATCCCGAAATTGCGATAGGAGGATTTGAATCTTTTAACCGCCAATGTCTTACATATTAGACACATCAGACGTGTGATTTTAAACTCTATGGTATTCGGAACAGGATTCAAAACCGTGAAAAGATAATTAGTATTTGACGGTCAAAAGGTTATACTATTCTGGTAAGGCA
>SJJU01016375.1:0-11655 GCA_012932125.1 Conopomorpha cramerella
CTCTGCCTACCCCTCTTTGGGATTAAAGGCGTAAAGTGTATTTTTTTTTTGTATGGAAAAAATGTTGGAAAAAGAAACACATAGAAGTCTCCGGAAGGTCGCAGCAATGGGAAATCCTGCATCGCTTCGGTGGTCTGTCCCAGGTGTACGAGGTAGGACGGGTGTGTAGGAGGGAGCACCTTCCGCATTCGGAAGCCACGGCGAATGCTCCAGGCCACACGATCCGATTGTCACACCACAGGCGCTGTCGGGTTATCGGTCCCGGCACTGTGAAATTGGGTGCGGAAAACGAATCAGGCAAGATAGTTAACTCCGATGAGTTGATGGGCGAAGAGATGTCTCGTCAATCATGGTGGCAGCCAGCAGTCTGAATCGGAAGTGCAGTCGGGATAGGCTATTACTTTCCGACGTCCGTCTGACGGAATCCAATGCAGGCGTGGATGATGGTGTAGCTGGGAATGCCCTGAGCCCCAGCCCAGGAGGAGGGGAAGGGTCACGAAGGCAGGACTGGAGATCCGGGCGGCGAGGCGAGAGGCCCTGCGACGAGAGTTGGAGTTGGAGGCGGCTACTGCCGAATCGGCAGCCGAAGCCTTCATATCCAAGCGGGAAAGGGAAAAGGAAGAGCGCGATGCCCTTTCTGCGGCACGCGCCTCGGAGGATCCACAGAAATCCAACCGAGACCGGAGGATGTGAAGGTCATCATCAAGGTTACCACGAATTTTGGCAACCTCAAGTGCACCTTCGCAAAGGCCCTAAAAATGCAGCGGCGTCTTTGAACGACGCATTGATAGACCTGTTCCAGCGCTGGACTGGGAGCAGGATTTTCTCCAAGCCGAGCTAGACAGAGGGCGCGCGGATAAGGCCGCAATACTGTCGCAGCTCGGTGAACTCAGGCGGGAGGTTGACTCCCTGAAGCGGAATCAGTCCAGCCCAAATAATAGTACTGGGGCGGATGCAGTCGGGATGGGCCCCGCACTGGAGATGCTGCCACTCTGCATCATCGACCAGTGCGGGGAGATGATGAATGCGCGCTTGTGGAGTAGTTGGCGGAGCGCCTACCTCCTGCGGGGCCGGTGCGTCTGTGGCGCGTGGCTCGGCTGTGGATCGGGTCAGTCGCCCCGCCCCAGGTCCGACTCCGGCACCAAGGTTGTGTCTTTCGCGCGACGTCAAGGTGCGCCGAATCCTCTTAGGCCCTGGCGTCACCAGTGTGTAGGCGCAGTTGCCGACGGCGGCTGCAAAGAACGTGCCACTAGCCGGCAAGGTCCGTGTCGGCTGGACGATGGCCGGTGTTCGGCTTCTTCCGCAGCGGCAGCTTCGTTGCTACCGCTGCCTGGAAATCGAGCACACCAGGGCTCTGTGCGTGCAAGGCGTGCAAGGCGAGCGTTGACGCAGTCGGCGGACTCGACCACTCCCCGGGTCCGCCGCCGCCGCTGCAAGAGTCGCCCCTTAGTTCAATAAGGGACCCTCGCGGGTCGTGGCTGTCGGGGAGGGATTCATCCGGCACTAATTGTTAAACGACCCTGGGAAGTATGATGGTATCTCTATGACCGGGTATCGATGTAGTGGGTGTGCGTTCATTCGCCTACACATCTGAGGGAGCCTGCAAGGGCGTCACTTAGGTGGGTCCAGGACGTAATGTCTGCGTGTAAATGTGTCTACTTCCAAAGATCTGGTCCTCTTCGGCAACGTAGTTGTCACAAAAAAGGTTATTTGGTCCAATCGATCGTACATGTTCCTATCTATAGAATCAGACAACAACCGATTTACAACGTAATATGAAAAATAAAAAGAAAAATGAAAATTATACTAATCCGAAAACAATATTCATTGTTAAAACAGGTCCTTAATATTAATTTGTCATTTAACCATGAACTGTTTCAAAGTTACGTTAAATATGTATTTTATATCGGCGCTGTAATATGCAATAATTATATTAAGATTAACTAGGAGTGTTAGTTATAAATTTTTATAACCACTAGATCGTAAACTGTAGAATCGTACTTGTTGCTTATTTTGTGTTTATTAAGGACTTATTTCTTTATACATTTTTTTCAGTCCAGAACCTACTATGTATATAAATTCATATGCAGCTTAGCTCAGATTTAATTCCAATAATAAAGCCTTATAAATGCCTACTAGCCTTCGTTATAATATGGCATGATACTAGCCGAAGAGTATCATAAAATTGTTAGATGAGCACGAATTTGTATGGAAACTATTTATGAATGTAACGGGCACACTTTGGCAATGATTTGCCAAATCCTGTCTGTCAAATTGAGCTTGTAATAATCAATACAAAGTATAACCATAAAATTGCAAATTTAAAAATTGTTTACAGATCTGTGAGAGAAACTATGTAAAATCTAAAAATGTTTAGAATGGACTTATAGACCTATATAGAGGTAGAATGTAACAAACTACAAAATACAAAAATATCTTTGTCTTTAGTCAAAGATATTTTTGTAATCAGTACGGATTTTAATAATAAGAAGTTACCTACATTATTCACAATCCTCAGTGGGTAAGATAAAACCTTCTGGAGACTTAATACCTCTTGAGATATGTCTAACCTTCAGAGCCCATAATGCCGTAATGGTAGGCTGACTTCCTGCAAATCAAATTAAATCAAAATTTATTTATTTCATCATTATACGTAATATTACAAAGAGATATACAGTAGTAGAAAACAAAGCTTGATGAAAGTAATGTATGATTTTAAAAACAAAAGTCACTGCTTAACACCAAGCTGGGACCTGAAGATGGTGGTCAAACGCTTGTTCACGGTGTTTAAAAAAAAATCTCGCAACCGAGAGTATCATCCATGACCTAATAACCTCGTAGTTACGCCACATATGTCAGTACAGCATTTTATACTGCATACGTTATATCTGAGTGGCTGATTATAATATTTCAATGCATATATCATTAATTCATAGGGCTTTCGAATTAAAAGTCCGCACTCACTAGAAATATTGACCGGCAAAAGACAGTACCTATCCACTAGGAGCACATTACCACATCTCATCCAAAGACAGGTGACACAACATGGCACGCCCTTCCGCCGCTGCAGGGTCTACTTACCAGTACTTACCACCTTGCGCTATGCAAGTTACCTCACCGTAGTTTTTACCTCACCGCGAGGTTCGAGTGAAACTATGAAAAAATGCCACCAACGATTTCGCATTGGTAAGCCATTGGCACAAAACTTTTTTAAGAAAAGAAAATATCGCGGAGAAACCTACGTGTTTGAGGTCTTTATTTAGCAAGTGCCTCGTTTTTATTTGCGTGGGTATATGTCCAATTAACGCTGTTTACGATCTATATACAGCGTGTTTATCTGGAAAGAGCGAAGCGGAAGTTTAGAGGTTATTTACTGTCTAAGGAACACCTCAATATGACTCGTGATGATGCTTTTTTAAGAGTTGATTTTACGTAACAAGTTAACCCTTAAAATGAAAATAATTGAGTTGTGATTAAAAAAATACCTGGTTAAGGATAGGAGTAGTGGGGTAGGCTAGTCTTTAAAACATGCACAACAAGGTGCACTTTTTTCCGTCGTTCAAAGGAAAACTTGAAACCCGATTTACGGCAATCAAGGGTAAATTTTCCACGGGACATTAACGCAAAGGACATCAGGGTAATGTAATGCTTCTTATGTAACTTCTTTACCCATGATATTCTGCTTCGCTATGCCGAGAAATACAGCCTGTATATGAAATACCTACCTATTTCCCTCGGTCACGGCTGTACCGATTTCGCTAATTTTGTTTGTTTTGCGTTGTCAGGACAAGGTTCTAAAGAAAGAAACAATTAAGAAAATTTGCGCGTAGATTAATTAATTCATTATCAATTAGGTAAAGTATGCTCCATCGTAGACCACATGGCGGCCTAATATCAGGGAGGATTGTGGTCAAACGCTTGTTTATAATAAAGGTGACCTGGCGAACATTATTTTGCAAACATACCTTATTATTAACAGTATTTCTTTGCTTACATACATGTATTAACCATATAAACCTCCCTCAACAATAACTCTATATATTAAAGAAATGCATCAAAATCCGTTGCGTAGTTTTAATGATTTAAGCATACATAGGGACAGACAGCGGGAGGCGACTTTGTTTTGTACTATTTAATAATGTATTGAGTATTCGCTATTTGTCATCAAAGTAACATATATGTTCATCCAAGTTGTGAGCTTGACTGGTAGATGATACTCTGGTATTAAGTCCAAATTAAATTGTAAATTAAAAAAAAACCCCGATTTTAAAAGTTCCTGTCGTACCCTTTCATTTGATACCCTATTAGAACATATTTGCATAAAATCGACTTTACCCACTTCCAACCCTCATAATATTTGAACAAATCATCCAATATTTATTTAATTAAAAGATTCTAAATCGTGATCTTTCATTTGATACCCCACTTAGACATCTTTATCCAAGTTACAATTTTCATTCCCACTTTCAACCCCCATAACTTTTGAGTGGGTGAACAGATATCGATCAAACATAGCTAAGAACACGCTCGATCAAATCAGCTTTCAAACAAAAAAAAAGCAATAAAATCTGATTAAGCGTTTGGGAGCTACGTTGCCTCAGACAGACATATACACACACAAACTTATAACACCCCGTCGTTTTTGCGTCGGGGGTTATAGATGTCCAGTGCTGGACATCTGCGTCGCCACTAAAGTATAAAAACCACCATATTTCTAGTTACTTCGTACATATGAAAATTTCCTGGATAACGTTTCGTATGTAATGATACTTCTTGTTAAAGTTACAGCAATTAAGCAGCAATTACATTCTTAATGTATGGAAAAATCATTAATGTATTCGTTGCACGTACATGCGCGAGAGTACATATTTGGATCAAAATAAGTTTCACGCATTAAGCCTCTCTCGCAATGGCAATACACATTATTTTTATATATGTACGTACATACATAAATTATATACAACATCGCTGGTCTATTATACTGGTATTTATGTTAATGTTCTTACGAGGAAGTTTTTGTATTTATCACGACTTTAAGTGGAATAATGTGCATCCTTCCTTTTTTTTTTAAAACGTAACGCGACGAAGGTTGTTCCGATTGTCTGTGTGTGGGTATTTTAACGATAACGTCGTGTACTCGGCTTTATTCTGGTTCAATAGCCATTCGTTTGTTTTGTAACAGCTCATTAGATAATCGTGCTTTTTCGAGATTTGACAGAAACTTTATCTATCCTTATAATACAGAAACTTTATTTATCTATATAATGTTGAATATTTTATTTTAGTTTTAAGTTTTTACTAGATTGCGCCACCAAAAGACTACAATTTGAAGCATAGAAGGACCCCACAACTCAGGACTACCTACAGTGGGGGTCATTGTTAACCCTTAGCATTTAAGTGAAGATTTTAATAAAGATTTGATTTGATAGCGTCTGTGGTCCAGTTGGTCGGATACTTCGAGGTACCGGGTGGTCGCGGGTTCGACGGACGAGCTAAAAGGCATAGAAAGTCGATAGTAGGGCTAATTTTGGCGACTTACTTTACGAAAATGATCCTTACTACATTTCATTAATAAAGCATATTATGGCATATTTTTCTAACAATAATGTCATTGAGGCAGAATTGCTTCGGTAACCTTACGACGTTGCGGACAATTAGTGTATAAACAACATTACTACATGGAATTCGTCATCTCTGACAAGTGAAGACACTCCTAGACATAGGCCTTCCCCAAGGTGTGACGAAGATCGTTCCTGAAATTAGGTTCTCCTATGTCATTATTTAAGCGTCCCTTGTTTATGTACGTAATATGTATGTCAAGAAGCTACTTGCATAAATATTTGGTAATACTCATAATGTACCAATGATTTGTGATTCATAGAACGTCTTACGGATCTCCACTACAAATATTGAGTACCTACCTACTTATGTATGACTCAAAACTCAAATACATAAGAAATAAGCCCCTATCCTAGATGACTGTACCAAATCGTTCACTGACATTTCGAGCAAGTGTAATCGGAAGATACATATCGTGAGAAGCACCTTAACGCTTGGTGTTACTGGCTTTTTTCCTTTGGTTACTGTTTGCTCTAGTTAATAATGATTGACAGTAAAGAATTCCGATTGAATGCCATGGCTGGGATGAGGCCGTCGCTACAACGGCATGGGAACTAAAATAAAGACTGGTTCTGCACGTTTCTTCGCCATTTTGTTTTTTCTTTTTAATTTTTTGACTAGCCGACCTGGGTATTGTACTAACAGTGTTTCTCTGCTATTATATGCATGTATTATACACATAAAACTTCCTCAAGAATCACTCGCTCAAGAAAACCGCATAAAATCCGTAGCGTAGGTTTAAAGATCTAAGGATAGACAGAGGGAGACGACTTTGTTTACTATGTTATTATACATATAGATCTTCCTCAAGAGTCACTCGCTAAAGAAAACCGTATCAAAACCCGTTACGTAGGTTTAAAGATCCAAACATTATTAGGGACAGATAGCGGGAGGCGACTTTGTTTTATACTTTGTAATGATGATGGTGTAAAGTCACATCCTAATTATGGTCTGTGCATTTTGTACAAAGAAGTTATACTGAAGGTTTGTTAAGCACTGTTTAAGTGTGAGTCAGTATCGTGATGTTATTGATTTTTTGACATTTGATTATTATATTTAATTATTTACAAAAAAAATCTTAATTCTTTAAAAAAGAAACAACTCTACAAAAATGATAATTTTTCGACAAAAAACTTAAAATACACCTTGCATTTGCATGGCGGAGACTCCTTATTTCTATTTCTTTTTTCTAATGCGGAAATAATAGTATACGCTGACCTTTCAGATCCATTAGTATTATTGAATCAGCTGAGCGATTGACACATGCTGATAATGGAGTTTCAGAAATTTCTATTCCTTTGGCTACAGAACTCTAAAAAAAGGTTTATGTACACACAAAAAGTCCTCTCAAGGATTCATATTGTCTCCGACATTTAGCATCACTGTATTTTCATGAATGAAAAATTGATCTTAAACGGCGTGCACATAACAATTATTTTCGTTTGCTGCAACGTGTGCCGTGATGGAAAGCCTGGCGGATGCGATTAGGCAAGCGTTTCTTCACGCTGTATACAGGCGGGAAGTGACGTGTACCTTCTTTTTTTTTTTCACACATTGTAAGGTCACGGTCTATCGTGACCTTGAGGCGATTGAGTGACCCTTGGGAATGTGGCTACTGTCGTGAATGAGTTTACTGACATTTCTACTGACAACTGTGTTTATCTCTAAGATTTGTGATTGTAAGGGACAGCTGTACGTCAAAATCTGATAGAAGATAATATATTACATCGTAGGCATTGCTTGATTTGCTTGACAAGTACCTCTGCCTATCCCTAATTGAGATTAAGAGGCGTGAAGTGCATTTATTTTATTATATTTTTTGTTTAGCCCTCGTTGGCTTGAATATTGTTCTATACCGAGTGTAAAAGGACCCCGAGCAATGGTCTTAGAAACGTTGTCAATATGAACAACTTTTATTATGGCGACAATGCGGGGAAAACATTTTCATATCCGTAAAAATTGGATTTTTTTCCTCGGACGATTACTTTTTGTACGAGGATGATTTTTTTTTTCATTTCTCCGCTTTCTTGCCATAGTCTTATCGAGTCCATCAAGGTTTCCAGGACCATTGCTGATTGTGAAATTTATTTTTTATCGACAAGCTATCCTTTAATCACCGTTACAATTTATCTAAGGGCGATTAAATTCTGATTTCGGAATTTATTCACTAAATTGGTAAAGTATGAAGATGTATTTATTTTTATTAATAATGTGCACAAAAGTCCGTCGTTCTGTCTGTAATATAATATTAATAATATAGACATAATGTTTAACGTGCGTGGCCTTCGTTCGGTTGACATTTTCTGTTTACGGGAGATTCTGTTCAGGCCATGTTTTGTACAGAATATTCACAAACCCTCGATTTTCATGACGGCGTGAAACGCACATAGGTAATAAAAAAAATTCGTGGTCTGCAAGAATAAACATCCGTAATTACACAGAATAACACATAGTCCACTGTTGTAATCATATATACACACATCAAAAGTGTCTAGGGATCAAGAACATTTTTAGCTCTAAAAAAATCTAATTTATTTAAATCAAATCTAATCTTCTGGATTGGTCTACTACCTAATTCCCCATGCCTGTATCAATGACTTATCACCACATTTTGAATAAATTATGAATGAATTCATTTTTGTAAAATATATTCTTGATTGCAATCTTCTAAAATGTACTTGATCCCTAGACACTTTTGATGTGTGAACATAGCATAACCTTATTTAGCAGTGTGGTGACGGCGAATAGAATACATGTGTCACCACCGCAGCCCAACATTTCGCGTTGTAAGAGGTGACCGAGAGAACTCTCCAGTGGACGGACAGCAGCGCTCTCTGTGAGTTAAACCACAACACCATTGCGATCGCCAACCCGCCTGCCAAACGTGGTGGTTATTGGCATTTACTCTCAAATGCTCATGAAAATCTTTGGAGGAGACCCTCGTATAGCAGTGGACATCATGGGGCTGATGATGAACCTAAACTACCTATCTACCCTGAACTACCCGTTTTTTACGACTCGGATACAATTTACATTGTATCAATAATTCAATACTCAATATATTTATTTGCGTTCGTAATATCTGTCAAATTAATTGATGTTAATAACAGTTTTTTTATTTTCTTATAACTGTACTGTCATAAGCAGAATCTGCCGTAAACAGTCTGTCATCTCACATTCAACCTGTCATTAACCGAACGAAGGCTTTATGCTCGTAACAATCATTTTCTTTTATTAGTTGCCGTAGCAATGGTACTGTATTCTACAAGTTCGCTTCCCGGTTCGCACTAAAGTTATTGACCTACCTGTACATAACAGCACAACAGTATAAAACAAAGTCGCCTCCCGCTGTCTGTCCCTTTGTATGCTTAGATCTTTAAAACTAAGTATCGAGTTTTGATGCGGTATCATGTCATAGTATCATATATTAATTAGTCATAGTCACTGCCTGACCTGGCCTCTTTTCCTTACCCAGCAAATGATAGCGATTGCAATGGTAAACTTTTATTCCTACATATACAAAGTGTTCTTTTTTTATTAGAAATATTGGTACATACAAGTGGCGAAGCTAGGGGGTAAGCCAGTACAAGAGAAGCCTATTCCAGGCACATAACAAATATTTTCAAGGATATTAAGTAGCGTAGGGACTTATTATAGCTCAAATAAGTAAAGCAAATAAAAAAAAACTAAATAAGCATTGGTTAAGGGCCTATTTTTCACTACCGGCTTACCTCCTAGCTTCGCCACACGCATACACTTCACGCCTGTCTCCCAGAAGGATAGGCAGAGACTACAGATCTCCATTTGCCACGGTCCTGACATACCCCTTTCGCTTCATCTACATTCTTACACCTTTTCATACATGGTGTGACCATACATTTTGTTGCAAATGTCGGATAAGTAACTTTACATTCTTAAAAAAGTTTAAAATGCGTCAGTCATATCAAATCAAATCATTGAAATGAAAGAATATTTCATCGTTATAAGTGCTACTACATACAGATATACTTTAAAGCAACAAAAACAAAGCTTGATGAAAGTCAAGGCTAGGCCCCCCCGGGATCTAGCCCAGTCGTCACTGATTGAGCTCTTCTCTATTCTGGATGCCGCTGTAGATCCTGGCTCTAACAGGAATCACAGTGGTGGGAAAGTGGGTGGGAATATCCCTGTGAACAAAAAAAAATTGCTTATTCAGTCTCTATTGGCAAAACAAAGTAACCCCATAAGGGTCACCTGGTTATGTATAAGACATGGTACTGCCAACGGAGCAAAGTCCGAATATCAACTAATATCGACAGAGTTCAAACATTCAGTGACAAACCATTTTGTTTTTTTTGTACGCCCATTGGTATTGTGCTTTTCTTTGTTCTCAAGACTCGGTTACAGTTCTTATGAACGGGTTAATTTTATAAGGCCGATGACCTGCCTGCTTTTTCGACTTGATACCGTGCGGTTTCGATTCTATGATTTCAATTTTATTTGGTATACCTATACCTCTTAAATTCAGTCGAAAATTGTAATTTTCGTTGTTAATTCTGAAACATCGTCACTATTTAGGGAACATCTGACAAGACAACATGTGGCTAATTTAGACAACATTTAAGATATAAATAATAAATTATTTTACTACTACACACACCTTGTCTTCATCCCATGTTAAGAAGCTAAACCACTTGTGTTATGGAATGCAGACAACGAAATATATTTACTTAAATACGTTTTTTTTCTTTTAAATACATACTTATATAAATAAAACACCCGTACACATCCAACAAGTACTTAAATGCTCATCACCTAAGTACCTGTCAGTGACGGGAATCGTGCCCACGACCCTACGGAATAGAGGCAGACATGCTGACCACTATACCAACGGATCCGTCAAATTACATCAATGCTTAAGAGCAGAAGGGAACAATTTTTCTTGTCACAGTATCAAAGTTTTGTCATCCACTAGCTGACCCAGCAAACGTTGTTTTGCCAATATTATTAAAAGTGCTTCTCTGCTATTGTAATTTACTACTAGCTTTCCGCCCGCGGCTTCGCCCGCGTGGACTTCGGTTATATTGCGGTATAAAGGACAACTATAAGAAAACTTATCATTCCTACGGAAAAATCTTAGTTTCCCTCGGGAATATATTTTTTTTCCGGGATTCCCAGGCAACCTTTGCCTCTAACTTTACGTATGCAAAATTTCAAAATCAGTTCAGTAGTTACGGCGTGAAAGCGGAACAAACAAACAAACAAACTCACTTTCCGACTTATAATATTATAGTAAGGATGTATATAAACCTCCGTCAAGAAACACTATCTAAACACTATGCGTAATTTTAACCCTTAATCAAACAAAGGCTAGTTAGTATTATTCAATACTCATATTCATACTTTGAACCTTATTGAATGTCTGAAACCTCTTCACTGGAATTATCTAAAGATTTCATCAAAGTTATCAGAAAATAATCTTATAAGGTATGTAACACTATAGAACACATATACATCTATATAAACATTAAACAATAATTTCACATAATACTTAAAAGTGTGATGTCTATCGTAAAATCTAGATTTTATAGATACGGGTTTATGTGATGGAGTTGTTAATTAGAATAACAAACGTGAATAGAGTCCAAAATCCATCAGAAAAATACCTAACCTTCTCTGATTAAGGAATAAAGTTCTAAGCATACATAGGGACAGACAGCGTGAGGCTACTTTGTGTTACACTATGTACTTTTTTAACCTGTTTTTGTGTCCAGGCGTGGGACACAGGCCTCCCTCTGTTCTCTCCACTCTTTTCTTTTTTATCACTATGAACAAGCGTTTGACCTGCCTGATGTTAAGCAGCGATGTCGTCTACGATGGAGCACACTTGTTCATTAGGTACCTATTCATATATATATATATATATACACTTCACGCCTTTAATCCCAAAGCGGGGAAGGCAGAGGCACTCGGTAAAGCAAATGCCCACGGTTCACCAAGCGTATTTAACCCAACGTGACAGGGAGTGAGCCCATCGCCGTTATAGGGTTCACACAC
>SJJU01016379.1:0-20135 GCA_012932125.1 Conopomorpha cramerella
CTATGAACAAGCGTTTGACCACCATCTTGCCTGATGTTAAGCAGCGATGTGGTCTACGATGGAGCACACTTGTTCAGTAGGTACCTATTCACCCGCGACTTGAAGACCTTCAGACTGTACTGCGCAGAAAACACAGACTCCGGCAAGTCATTCCACATCCTGGCGGTTGCAGCTAGCAATGTTTCTCTGCTATTATATACATTATATCCTATATTATACACGTGTACCAATGGGGCTCTTTTTTAGAGCCTATGTACGCAACGCAGCGCTCGTACGGTGAAGGACAACATCGTGATGAAACCCGCACACCACAAGGTGTGAACCCTATAACGGCGATGGGCTCACCCCCTGTCACGTTGATTTAAATACGCTTGGTGAACCGTGGGCATTTGCTTTAGCAAGTGCCTCTGCCTACCCCGCTTTGGGATTAAACGCGTGAAGTGTATTTATTATTATACATATAAACCTTCCTCAAGAATCACTCTATCTACTGAAGAAAAGCGTATAAAAATGCCTTGCGTAGTTTTAAAGATCTGAGCACACAGTGGCGTGCACACCATATAGGCAAAAAGACACTACCTACCTTAGTATTGTACCTTCCCGACCTATTAATAGAGTTGTTGCTAAATCTTTTTTCGTTGTACTCACGACATAGACTGACGAAGGTGTGTTTTGTGAGTGAGTATCTACTCACTCACCTATCTAGGTTACCAATATTTCGTAAAGACAAGTTAACTATACATAAGTGTCAATCCTTGGGGATCTCTGCCTATCTTTTCGATAAAGCAGTGCATGCCACTGTGAGCACACATAGGTACAAGCAGCGGGAGGCAACTATGTTTAATACTATTGTATTTATTTATATTCATTCATAGAACAGTACAAATATTTTCTATCTTACATACATACACTTCACGCCTGTCTCCGCCTCTGAGGGGTAGGCAGAGACTACAGATCTCCATTTGTCACGGCCCTGACATAGCCCTTTCACTTCGTCTACATTCATACATCTTTTCATACATTACCTCCGGTTTCGAGTACTTTTCACGCCACCTTCGGCCAGGACATCACCAATCTGGTCTGTATATGTCCTTCTGGGGCGACCTCTACTCACCCGGCCCATTACATCACCCATATAAATATCTTTCGTCAATCGACTTTCATCCATTCTCTCCATTTTCTATCTTATTAGTTTAGATTCCTTATAATATTATTTCAAACTTCATTTCACGAGAAATATCAAGAATGAACGAATGCTTGCATTATTTTCCCCCCACAACTTATGCCACTTTTCATCCCCTCGGCCTAAGAACCTTTAGCATGAAGATTCACTCGCGATATACATTCCTCCGCCGTATCGGAACACGTGCGAAAGGCTGTAAAGTCGTTTCATTTCATTAATATGGATCGATGCAGACCCCGTCCGATCGATCGTTGATATCGCCGGATATGATAGCGACTTCCGAAAAAGCGAACCCTTCTTAACCCTTCGCGAAATGAATAACACTTCAGTAGGGTTAGCATACACTTTTTGTTTGTCTCGAAGGGCCATCTCTTTCTGTTGCGCGTGCCAGTGCAATTATAAAATTTCTTTAGATATTGCCGAGTCATGTACAAAAAATAAATAAATATGTCGGGACATTTTTACACACCGTCACCTGACCCAAACTAAGATACCCTGTACTATGGTATGGGTGCCAGAGACTGATATACTTACACACATACTTTTAAATACATACATAGATAAATAAAACACCCAGACGCACACAACAAATGCCTCAGCTCATCACTAAAGCATTATGTCCGTGGCGTGAATCGAACCCGCGGCCCTCGTCCTACAGGCAGATGTCCTGACCACTAGTCCATGCCGGCCGTGGAATATCGCGCTTACAATGAAAGGGCTTCTATCTCTGCGATCGTCGTATGAATCAGAATAGATTTCGTTTTCGTTATTTATTCTTATCTTGAACAACTCTATTATCTCCGCGTTTGGCAGCAATGCGGCCAGAACGGTCCAGGATGGTGAACAGCCAAGTTCGGCAGTTTGAGGATCTACGTATGACCAGCTGCAAAGGGCCGTCCATCAGCTGGCATAAAATATTACATGATACAGAAACGGCGTACTTACGTGATCTCGAAGTTTCGCTGCGAAAATTCGCTATATAAATCATTTTCGAGCGCATAAGCGCCATACACCACCCTGTTAGGAGTTGAAGTAGTCACCATGGCCGAAACCGCTCGAAAGGATCATAATCATCATCAAGTATTGCTACTCTGACACGGGCAATAGATAGAGATGGCGCTTCAAGACAAATATATGCTAAACGTACAGAAACACCACTTGAAATTCACCTGGCTAAATATCTTGTACCCGTTGCACACAGTAAAATGTTCCTTAAAAAAGTTCAAGTAAAGACGAAAATCCTTGGAAAACAAAACTTTAGTTTTCGGACAGTAATGAATTCGACTCACTTAGCGGGGAAAACCGTTACGCTAATCGGTGTTTATATGTGTGTGTGTATCAGCGGCGTGCACACCATATAGGCAAAAAGACACTGCCTACCTTGGTATTTTGGCTACCCGACCTAATAATAGAGTTATCTAGAGCTAATGACAAATTGAGATCTGTAGTCTCTGCCTACCCCTCTGGGAGACAGGCGTGAAGTGTATGTATGTATGTATCTAGAGCTAGATCTTTTTTGTTGTACTCACGACATACAAGGCCCTCGAAGGCCCTGTGTTTTGTGGGTGAGTAGATATTTTCGTAAAGACAAGTTACCTATACATAGGTGTCAATCCTTGGAGATTACTGCCTACCTTGTCGTAAAAGCCAGTGCACGCCACTAGTGTGTATTGGTCTGTATCATTTGGGGAGGCCTAAGTCCAGTATTTCAGTGTGATATGTATGTGCGTCTTGTAAATATACGTAGGTATATACCAGTGGCGTGCACACCATATAGGCAAAAAGACACTGCCTACCTTGGTATTTTGGCTACCCGACCTAATAATAGAGTTATCTAGAGCTAATGACAAATGGAGATCTGTAGTCTCTGCCTACCCCTCTGGGAGACAGGCGTGAAGTGTATGTATGTATGTATCTAGAGCTAGATCTTTTTTGTTGTACTCACGACATAGGCCAACGAAGACCCTGTGTTTTGTGGGTGAGTAGATATTTTCGTAAAGACAAGTTACCTATACATAGGTGTCAATCCTTGGGGATTACTTACTGCCTACCTTGTCGTAAAAGCCAGTGCACGCCACTGGTGTGTATAGGTCTGTATCATTTGGGGAGGCCTAAGTCCAGTATTTCAGTGTGATATGTATGTGTGTCTTGTAAATATACGTAGGTATATACCAGTGGCGTGCACACCATATAGGCAAAAAGACACTGCCTACCTTAGTATTTTGGCTACCCGACCTAATAATAGAGTTATTGCTAGATATTTTTTGTTGTACTCACGACATAGGCTAACGAAGGTCCTGTGTTTTGTGGGTGAGTAGATATTTCGTAAAGACAAGTTACCTATACATAGGTGTCAATCCTTGGGGATTACTGCCTACCTTGTCGTAAAAGCCAGTGCACGCCACTGGTGTGTATAGGTCTGTATCATTTGGGGAGGCCTAAGTCCAGTAGTGGATGTCAGGGTGATATGTCTGTGTGTCTTGTAAATATACGTAGGTATATACATGCACTAGGGGGTGCGAGTAACCCCTTTTTTTAACAGACTTCAAAAAGTCTGTATTTTTTTCTTTTTTCATGTTTTTGATGTAACACCTCAGATTTGTATTTTTTTTTTATTTATTTGAAAACTGGTGCTTCCCGTTTGGACCCATATAAATTTGGTTCAGTTCCGACAATGGCATCCATGAGAAAACCACATATGTATAATATGTTAAAATTCAAATGATTGATCAATAATTTTACGCTATTATTACATGCATGTATTATACACATAAACCTTCCTCAAAAATCACTAATTTACTAAAGAAAACCGCATCAAAATCCGTTACGTAGTGGCGGAAAGCGACTTTGTTTTATACTATGCATTGATAACCCAGTTCGACTCAAGTTGCCAATGCTAGGGATCGCGTGCTTTTTGTCTATAAAAAAAGCTTTTGAAGATAATCCAGCAATACGATACCATTTCAGGAAGGTGAAACTGCAGGTTACATGTCAAATAGCTTGTTTTAAGCTCTCTTTTTTTAAATCACTGTTACCGTCGTACAATTCCATTGGCCAAACATACACAAGAAAGCATACACTCGAGAGCAATAATTCCGGGTCACTTAAAAAACTTATACCGGTAAGTGGTGACGGCGAATAGAATACATGTGTCACCGCCCCAGCTTCACATACAATGTCATTAAAATATTAGCGAAAATCTCGAAAGGCACTCAACCCATGATACTGTAAAACTTTCATTACACGTCATTGCTGTCAAACTTTGTTCGGAAAGTTTGACAGTAATGACAGTTCTCAAACTTTGTTCGGAAAGTTTGACAGTAATGACAGTTCTCAACCTTTGTTCGGAAAGTTTGACAGTAATGACAGTTCTCCGCCCGAAAATCTGTCAGAAAAACGTCAAAGAATATTCCATGGGAACGTAATAAACGGCAGGTAATACCGCGAGGCGCGGCTAGTAACACATACACCTTGTACATACCATAATCCCCTTATGAATAAGAGAAAAAAAAACAAGTTCCAACGAAATTTCGTGCGCGGTTTAACCCTTCGGCTGCCTTTTATCGTGAACCGCATAAAGAATGATTGCCAAAGCCCTAAATCTACATTTTTCGTATCAACCCCCCTTCAATACGATACAGTCGCAGACGCGGTTTTAACGTTCCTGTTTTATTACTAAACTTTTTCTATTTCGGTACGTATTTACGTAAAAATTACAAATTCATGAGTGAATTTTTTATCCCAATAGTTTTCCCAGACAGAGGGTACTTCCTGGACAAATGTCCATGGTTTACCCAGCGTATTTTATTAAGCGTGATAGAAGTTGGCGTACCGCCATTTTAGTGTTCACACACCGTTATGGTATGTTGTTTTGCTGAGAAAATAAAATAAAATAAAAAAATACACTTCACGCCTTTTAATCCCAAAACGGGGTAGGCAAAGGCACTTGCTTAGTAAGCAAATGCCCACGGTTCACCAAGCGTATTTAACCCAACGTGACAGGGGGTGACCCCATCGCTGTTACATGGTTCGCACACCTTATGGTGTGCGGGTTTCATCACGATGTTGTCCTTCACCGTACGAGCGTTGCTTTGCGAACATAGGCTCTGAAAAAGAGTCCCATTGGTACACGTCCAGTAGCCGGACTCGAACACGCTCGAATATTTTATATATGGAAAATAAAAATTACTGTCCATAAAAAAAGCGCCAACCACCTTTCAAATTACCATAAAATAAACGACAAAGATATATTCGATCAGGGAGGTAGGCATCAATAAATGTACAGTAATTTGCCAAAAATAGGGGAAGAGAGGATGGTGCGGGGTGAGTGAACTAAACCCCAGGATATCCATCAACAGTATATACAATAACATAATTATATTTATATGTATATACACATAAAGTCGCGGGACGCTTTAACCGACTTCGAAAAAAACGAGAAGGCAAGGAACAAGCGTGTAGGCTACCTAAGTACTTCACTAAATAGGTCATTTCATGTACACCACCATCCTGCCTGATGTTAAGCAGCGATGTGGTCTACGATGGAGCACACTTGTTCATTAGGTACCTATTCACCCCCAGTGACTTGAAGACCTTCAGACTGTACTGCGCAGGAAACACAGACTCCGGCAAGTCATTCCACATCCTGACGGTTCGCACTATGAAAGTAGACGCAAACCGTTTGGTTCGCGTAAATTATAAATCCACCTTACTTACTTACTTACTTACTTACTTGTAAAATATTGTTTTATGTGTTTGTTACAAACTTAGGTTAATTTAATGGTTATATTAATAGTATAAGCCGGGTGTTACGGCGCGAAATTAACCAAAGACAAGCATTCAGCTTACCTTCGTTGTTTGCCCGACGTTTCGACACAGTTACATGTGTCGTGGTTGCGAGCTGATATAATACCCGTTTTAGACATCTAATATCATGTCAGTGCGCGTTTCTTTAAAAAAATATTTAACTTATTGGTAATTCATTAATTTATATACGTATTGGTTCCCCGCATTGCCGCCATAGTAAATGTTGTTCATATTGACGAGCCCAACAACGTTACTAAGACCATTGCTTGGGGTCCTTTTACACTCTGTAGGTATTGATCTCAAGCTACACTTAAGCGTCTACTCATTGTTGTATCAGAATACGGGCCTTAGACGGTCCGCGGAATACAAATGTGTTACTTTCGTAAGCGAGTAGGTAATTTTCTCGCAAATTTATTTGTTCCGTCACAATTTTGTTGTTGTTTTTTCTGCTTCTTCTTGTACCAAATTGCTATGTATATGAATTCATTATGTTAATAAGATGGTAGGTAATATACGTAACCTACTTTACCTAACAGTTGTCTGGAAGATGTGATATGTTTATGAATGAATCATTACATAGTATAAAACATTATATCTAAACTTATTTAATAACTAGCTGTCCCGCCAAACATTTGTTTTGCCATAATAAGTTGCCTTTGTACCCCGTGTATTGGGAGAAATACAACTGGTGGATGCATAAAAAATAGATAGTAGCCGATTCTCACACCTACTGAATACGCATATGAAATTTGGTAAAAATCGGTAAAGCCGTTTCGGAGGAGTACGGTAACTAACATTGACATGTAAATTTTATATATTAGATTAGAAGCGTCTGTGGTTCAGTTGGCCGGATTCTTGACTTGTAACCGGGAGGTCGCGAGTTCGACTCCGGCTACTGGACGTGTACCAATGATACTCTTTTTCAGAGTCTATGTACGCAACTTTAGCAAGTGCCTCTGTCTACCCCACTTTGGAATTAAAAGGCGCTTTTTAAATCAAAATTTTATAATATTAAACCAAAGTATATTCTGTCTGAAAATATTCATGAAAATTGAGGCGAATATTTTTGTTTTCCCGAGGCGAATATTTATGTTTACCCGAGGGAAAACAAAAATATTCCATTACACCGCAATATAACCAAAGTCCAAGCGGGCGAAGCCGCGGGCAGAAAGCTAGTATTCCATAACTAAGAGAAGCAAGGGCCCTGAAAATTCCCCATTACAAATTGAACTATGCCAAGACCGTGACAGTCCATTGATATTTACCCAGGTGACCTAGGCAGGCAGGCACTGAACAAGAATACTTAAACTAGACTGACCCTGCCCGCCCAAGGTCTACGGCAATGCAGCCCAATGCAGCTTAGAAATAGATTTACGACTGCACGAAGCTTTTTAAACTAGCTTTTATTAGCTTTTTCGGCAGCTTTGACGCAAGTACAGTCGTTGCGAATATACTTTGTAGTTTTATTATAAAATGCGTTCTTTTTTATGTGACATGTTAGTAGTACGTTTGTTACTTTTTCACGGAATCAATACTGAACGGATTGTGACAAAACTTAGGAGATAGACCTCAATTATGACATATAGGCGTTATGTTAATTTGAATTTTAACAATCATGTGGACAAGTATGGGCTGATGATGATGATGATGATGATACTAGTCGATAATCATTACAAAATAATGAAATTTTCAAAACCATATAATCTAAAATTAACGATTCTCCTGGTGATGTCCTGGCCGAAGGTGGCGTGAAAAGTACTCGAAACCGGAGGTCATGTATGAAAAGATGTATGAATGTAGATGAAGGGGTATGTCAGGATCGTGACAAATGGAGATCTGTAGTCTCTGCCTACCCCTCTGGGAGACTGGCGTGAATTATGTAACGAATGTGAAACGTGAAGTGTATGTATGTAACGAATCTCCCATTTTAACTTCTACCACCCACCCCTTTATTTTCACCTCTTTAGAGGATGAATTTTAAAAAATCCCTACTTAGTTTACCATAAAAGGAACCCCTGTGCAAAATTTCAGCTTTTCAGGGTCAAGGGCTGGGCGTTGATGAGTAAGTTAGAACAAATCAGTTAGGTCTTTGTGTTTTATATATGTATGTACACACATCAAAAGTGTCTAGGGATCAAGTACATTTTAGAAGATCGCAATCAAGAATATATTTTACAAAAACTGAATTCATTCATAATTTATTCAAAATGTGATGATAAGTCATTAATACAGGCATGGGGAATTAGGTAGGAGACCAATCCAGAAGATTAGACTTGATTTAAATAAATTAGATTTTTTTAGAGCTAAAAGTGTTCTCGATCCCTAGACACTTTTGATGTGTGTATTAATGACATTTCGTCCAAGTCTTTTTTACGTCAAGTACCTGTAGGGGAAAACCAGCAAGATTTGAACATGCAAATCGTATCACCTGCATTGAGGTAACCATGCGGAACTCTTGCCAAAACCTTCCTAAAGGTCACCAGTTAGGTATTGTAGGCTGACCATGAATTGTTACTTCACATTAACATATGACCTGTTAATATTCCTATATGGACATCAGTAGGAAATATATTTATTTATTTATTTATTTAATACTTCATTGCAACACAGTACAATAGGCGGACTTAATACTATAGTATTATCTACCAGCCAACCCCACAACATGGGAGAAAAGAGAAAGTTGAGGGTCAGTATTACAATAACAATAGTAATGAAAAACTTTAAACTTAGACTAAGTAAAATTATTTAAACAGAAATATCAATAGATACATGTAAACACTACTGTAATATATATACCTACGCATATAATTTAAATTAAATACCTAATATATTAGCCGTAGAACCGATGACCGTTGGGGAAAATGAGTTCTCTTATGGAGACCGCGTCTCGGCAAACGGAGTGTAGGACCCCTCAGGCAAGGTGGACTGATGATATACGCAAGATGGCTGGCTGAAGCTGGATGCGAGAAGCCGAAAACAGATCACAGTGGCGTGCAATTGGAGAGGCCTATGTCCAGCAGTGGACAAGTATGAGCTGATGATGAGGAAATATACTTACGGGTGTCAAATCATTACGTTCTATCAAAAACGTCATTTTTTCTACAGAAATGAAATATAATGCTATTTTAGAAACATAACATTAACACTCTCGTCTTTAAAAGTTGTGTGTTCGATACCATTGCAGACGTGTGCTTAACAGTTTTTATTTATTTCATCATTTCTAATAAGTACTTAGATTTGTGTTCCGTTTTTTTAATGAATCGTTGCCCGCGTGTATACACATCAAAAATGTCTAGCGATAAAAAAATACACTTCACGCCTTTTAATCCTCTGAAAAAGAGTCCAATTGGTACACATCCAGTAGCCGGACTCGAACCCGCGACCTCCCGGTTACAAGTCAAGTATCCGACCAACTGGACCACAGACGCTCTAGGGATCAAGAACATTTTTAGCTCTAAAAACAATCTAATTTATTTAAATCAAATCTAATCCTCTGGATTGGTCTCCTACCTAATTCCCCATGCCTGTATCAATCACATTTTGAATAAATTATGAATGAATTCAGTTTTTGTAAAATATATTCTTGACTGCAATCTTCTAAAATGTACTTGAACCCTAGACACTTTTGATATATGTATTTTCAAAATCACACACAATCGAACTACAAAGCATTTATTGTACTCCAATTCCAAATATCAGATCAAACTTATAACCTGTCTCTTTCCCTCACCAGATAATCCTGGCGGACGAGTGCACGGAGGCGGAGGGGCGCGCGTGGCACATGAAGCACTTCGCGTGCGCCGAGTGCGCGCGGCAGCTGGGCGGGCAGCGCTACATCATGCGGGAGGCGCGCCCCTTCTGCCTGCCCTGCTTCGACTCCTGCTTCGCCGAGTACTGCGACGCGTGCGGCGAGCCCGTCGGCGTCGACCAGGGCCAGATGTCCCACGAGGGCCAGCACTGGCACGCCACCGAACGATGCTTCGCCTGCCACACCTGCCGGGTCAGCCTACTAGGCAGACCGTTCCTCCCGAGAAAAGGAGCCATATTCTGCTCAATCGCATGCTCGAAAGGCGAACCGCCGACGCCATCTGACTCCTCGGCCATCGTGCCCAGACCCCCGCGCCCGCGGAGGATACCCACGCCCAAGGAGCAGAGCCCGCCACGACAGTCGCCTACCACTGTTGACGCGGATTCGGAACCCAGCTGCTCCATACCGCCGGAGTCGCCGCCCCCGCAGCCCCCGCACCCTCCGCCGCCCCACGCCTGCCTCAGCTTGGACCGAGCACTCGCCGACTTGAGGATAGAACAGGTGACCGATCACCAGATACAAACCACCCCTATATCGGACGAGATAAAGGAGGAGGAGGAGTACAGACCGCCGCCGCCGGTGGAAGCGCAGGTTGTGTCTGGACATTCCACGTCCATGCCGGAGCTGACGCTGGTGGACGGCAAGGTGTCGCCGAAGAAGCGGGGTCGGACTGTAAGGTTCTGCGGCGACGAGAATCAGGCGTTCGAGCCGGACGAGCCGGTGCGGCATGAGAGGGTGCGGGAGGAGGACGCTAACAGCTACTGCAGCACGTGTTCGTCTTCCTCGTCTTCCACGGAGTCGTACACGCTGCCAGCGAGGCGCGCGTACGGCGGCGTACGGATCTCCTACGTGCCCAACGACACCGTCGCCTGCGCCAGAAGGGAGCGCCAGCGCAAGAACGGCCAGCCGGACAAAAACTGCATCATTTCGTGATCTTGGCTTTACATCACCCAATCCACGCCTCCGATTCAAGACTGATAGAGATTAAACAAACAAAAAAAGTCTTCCTGCGCCTGGCAGTTGTGTATTATTTTGCAATAGGTAAGTTCCAAAAAAAAAAAAAGTAAAAACTGTACCGCCCACGAGCGAAAAGCGCGTAAGTCACAAATGATCGAAAACCAGGTGGCAGCGCACACCTGACACATTAGTTTGTCACTAATCATGTTGTGACGGGCGCGCCGCACGACCCGCGACAATCTGCTATCTATTTAAAGGGATTAAACCCTATTGAATTGTTGACAAATTTTGTTCGCGACGTGTAATTTGGCTTAATAGTGGCCGAAATGTCACGTTCTATCTATTGTGTAGTATCACCTTTATTTAATCGAAAGCAGACCAAGTTTCCACATGGTGCGAAACTATTAAGTCAACGTCTACATTCTATATCAAAGAGTTCTTCTAAATTATCGTGTAAGTTCTGTCTAACATATCTATGCATGCACCACATAAAATTATATTTAACTATAAGTACCTAATAATTAAATTATTAAACATTAAAATTATCCCATTTTGCCACTTAGATATAGTTATTTTTTTAAGGACATTGTACATTGTAAAAGAACGTAAGTACAAAATTATTTAATATTGTATAATTTTTGCTGTATTGAAGTTGTGTGTTCAAATGTAAATAATACTTAATATAAACAATTAAAATGTTTGCCTTACTTGTAATTGTGTGAATGTACCTTTTTTATGTTTTACAATTTTCATGTCAATGAAAACTTGCCTAAAAGTTTACGAACGTCGATATCTCTTTTTTTTTTGTACAAATTAATAATAATTTACTAATTTAATTTAGATTTAACCGGATATACGTATGTTTTGTATGTTTGTAACATGATTCAATAAATAAAAAGAGATTGAAATAATCTGTTGTAATTAATTTCAAAATACCCACAATACCAACAATTTTGCGTAAGTTAGAGACGGTGGTTATTAATAAAGTTACAAATAAAATTAGGTCAACACCAATGTTTGTAAGTAACTGACGTAGATCCTAGCCCTGATCAGTAAGTAGTCCAGATATCGAGTTACCAATAGCATTCTACCACCGTTCGTTTAGTAAATACCTGTTCAATAGACATCTAGTTCGTGGTAATTTGCATACTATTACTATAAAGAGGAAATATTTGACTTCACTGAATAGATAGGAACTACGTAACTGATTTAAATGAAATCCTTCACCGTTGACAAGGTACTGGTCTAAGAAGGTGACATCTATATTATATATAAAAGAAAATCGTGTTAGTTACACTGTTTACCCTACGTTCCCAATGCCTTAACATCCCCACTACAACATGTCTGTCATTTTCATTTTATCTATTTAAATATGCAAATATTACCATGACAGGGTGGACCTAATGCGGTAACATCTTAATAGAAATACATTAAACAGTAGATACATTCAAAGTGCATTTAACAATCATAAAACATTCACAGAATTATAAAAATTACATTAAAAATAATATTAATAGTATAAAAATTGATAATAAATAAATAAAATACATATACCCGTATATGCTGGTTATCCCACTTGTCATGAACAACTGACCAGCCCCCGTACCACTAGGCCTTAATGTAGCATAGTTGTCGTTGTGTGAGGGGGATAGAGCTAGACAAGTGGTGAAGCACTGTCACTGTCACGCAGCGTAGATAATATTACTTTAAGGCCTAGTGGTACGAGGGCTGATCACTAGACACATATCAAACATCTTGTAGAAGGGATGTTTGGCCGATGGATGAGTTAGGATGCACCGCGGACGCGATCTGAACGCGTTGATTTGGTCTAAGCTTAAAGGGTAAACATAGATTAATGAGAATTAGACGGGCCCGTTGGTGTAGTGGTCAGCATGTCTGACTCTGCTCCGTAGGGTCGTGGGTTCGATTCCCACCGCTGACAGGTGCTTAGGTGATGAGCTGTTAAGTACTTGTTGGACGTGTCTGGGTGTTTTATTTATATAAATATGTATTGAAATAAAAAATATAAAAAATATAAGTAAATATAATACCTCGTTGTCTGAATTCCATAACCAAACTGCTTTAGCTACTTAAATTGGGATGGGAGTGTTGTTGAGAAAAAAAGAAAAAAAAAAGAGATTAATGAGAAGTTTAGTAAAAAGTCTGTCTATCAAAGACAGTGGGAAACGAAAGAGATGCAGTTGCAACTTCATTACGGTAATGTAAAGTTCGTCTTCTCACTTGCTCAAAGTTTTATTTTAAAGAATTCGCACACCTACCAGTAACTGTCTACCTACATTCTGTGTCTAAAAGTACCCCGAGCAATGGTCTTAAATACGTGTATGGGCTCATCAATATGAACAAGTTTTATTATAGCGACAATGTGGGGAAATGCAAAAAATATCAATCCCCAAACGAACAAACATATCCCGAGGCAAATTATTGACTTGAAATTGCTAAGGATCCTTTTACACGCAGTACTATTATAAAACTAGCTGATTCGGCAAACATTGTTTAGTCAAAATACATGATTAAAACAGAAACATCCCTGCTATTAATATGCATGAATACATGAACATAATAAACCTTCCTCTGATAACACTCTATCTATTGAAGGAAACTGCATCAAAACCTGTTGCACAGTTTTAAACACAAGATAAAAGCATACATAGGGACAGACAGCGGGTGGACGTCATGTGACTGATGAAGATTATGATTTTGTATGACAAGTGACAAAAAGAGACAAATGCGCCTCAAAAATTTTCTTTGACGTTTTTCTGACAGATTTTCTGGCACAGAACTGTCATTACTGTCAAACTTAATGACAGTTCTCCATCCGGATATCTGTCAGCTGCCTCGCTGGTCAGCTCGCGAACACGACACATGTAACTGTGTCGAAACGTCGGGCAAACAACGAAGGTAAGCTGAATATTTATCTTTGGTTAATCTTCGCGCTATAATACCCGTTTTAAACATTTAATGTTTAAAATGGGTTATCATGTCAGTGCGCGTTTTCTTAAAAAATGATTTCATTTAAACTTATTCACAGACGAAAAATTTCAAAACCAAACTTACAAACTAACTTAAAACGTTCAGCAGCCGACTGCGGCTGTGAAAAGCGTTAAAAAGTGTGTAACTGTCAAAAATTCTCCGTAACCAATATGTCTAATAACAATCAGTGAAAGCCTGACGGTACGTACGTGCACTGTGTCAAACCTAAACCTCTATTACTAAGCTGAACTATTTTTCGCACAAAAAACACTTACTGCGTTCGCTCACTGCGAAGACAAAACTGTTTACACTCACATGTCCGTATATCGTCTGAGAAGTTATTTAGCAAAGAGTCTTTTGTTTTCCACGGCCACGTTGTATGTAGACATTATAACGAATAAAGTAAGCTGACAATGCTTCTAAATGCCTTAGAAATAAAGGTCATATTATGGCAGACGACGAGTATTGCATCGGTGTGAACGTACTTAGCTATTATGAGTTGTTTCAATACGATTTCAGAAATACACACAGTAATAATGAAAGCTGTGTAGTGACCAAGTTTTGTGTCCGGGATTTGTAAGAAATTAGCTGTCTTATTTACAGTTTTTTTCCATTCCCGTGGGAAATTCGGGATAAATGTGGTATTGCTAAGTTTTAAAGCATCGTTAAAATCCATCCAGTAGGTTGGTACGAAAAGTCACAAACCTACATACATACATCCAAACATTTGATTCCTTCATGCAAATAAACTTTCGCGTTAATATTAGTACGATTCATTTATTACCAATGGGACTCTTTTTCAGAGCCTATGTTCGCAACGCAACGCTCGTACGGTGAATGACAACATCGTGATGAAACCCGCACACCACAAGGTGTGTGAACCCTATAACGGTGATGGGCTCACCCCTGTCACGTTGGGTTAAATACGCTTGGTGAACCGTGGGTACTTGCTTTAGCAAGTGCCTCTGCCTACCCCTCTTTGGGATTAAAGGCGTGAAGTGTATTTATTTTTTAAAAATATAGCTTACGTTACTTCTCATCAGCCCATATTTGTCCACTGCTGGATATAGGCTTCTCCAATTGCCCGCACGCCGCGATCTGTTTTCGGCTTCTCGCATCCTACCTCTGTCAGCCATCTTGTGTACGTACATCATCAGTCCGCCTTGTCTGAGGGCAACGTACATTACTTAGGCTAATCGTTATCATCATCAGGCACATGACGTCCACTGCTGGACGAGGGCCTCCCCCAAAGATTTCCTTTATCATTTGCAGGGAGGTAATGCCAGTAATCGACACGCTTGTCAGGCGGGTTGGCGATCGCAGTGGTGTTGTGGTTTAACTCACAGAGAGCGCTGCTGCCCGTTCTCTGGAGAGTTCCCTCGGTCGACAGGAGAAGTTGGGATCCGGTAGTGACACATATACTCTATTCGCCGTCACCACACGGCTATATACATACACACATCAAAAGTGTCTAGGGATCAAGTACATTTTAGAAGATTGCAAACAAGAATATATTTTACAAAAACTGAATTCATTCATAATTTATTCAAAATGTGGTGATAAGTTGTAGATACAGGCATGGGTAATTAGGTAGGAGACCAATACAGAAGATTAGATTTGATTTGAATAAATTACATTTTTTTTAGAGCTAAAAATGTTCTTGATCTTAGACACTTTTGATGTGTGTACGTGTGTGTATGTAAAATATGAAAATCAAGTTATGAATGTATGTATATACAAAGTAACATACCTACAAAGTGTAATAAAATAAATCAACCTTAATGCGAGAGTGAGGTTTGGCCCTCCGGGCTTGGAGGCAATAAAGATGGCCATAAAAATAGTCTAGTCGTCTAAATTGACTAACTGTGGACTAAGAGGGTGCGTTGAAGGATTTGCAGAATAGCCTATGACTTTATATACCAAGGTCTAAAAGTCAAGTTCAAGCGGTTCTTAAAATTGAGGGCTTAGAAAATAACTTAAATATGAGGGGTAGAGTAAAAATACTGCGTGTAAAAGGATCCCGAGGGTCTTAGAAACGTTGTTGGACTCAACAATTTTAACAATTTTTACTATGTGGGAAAACGAAAAATAAATGTGCATCCACGTACAAAATAGGGGCAAGTACTTAGCAAAAGTTATATTTTTGTATGATACTAAAAAAATTTTTTTTCAGCTCTTTTTCAGAGCCTATGTACGCAACGCAACGCTCGTACGGTAAAGGTGTGATGAAATCCGCACACCACAAGGTGTGTGAACCTTATAACGTTGGGTTAAATACGCTTGGTGAACCGTGGGTATTTGCTTTAGCAATTGCCTCTGCCTACCCCGCTTTGGGATTAAAAGCGTGAAGTGTATTTATTTATTTATTCAGCATTGTCGCCTTAGTAAAAGTTGTACAAATTGACGAGTCCAACAACGCTTGTAAGATAACGTAGCTCGGAGTCGTTTAATACGCAGTAAAATAATATCTTCCCACTCAGATTCTTCATAATCCGTTTATTAGTTTTAGCGTGAAAAAGTTACAAACATGTGTACATACAAACTTTCATACTTATAATACTGTCGTTCATATTGTCAATCTGAAATAGAATATAGCATAAATAGTGGATTCGACCGACGTTGTCCTTTTTTTTTTACGTGGTGGTATCCTCATGGATACCCCGCCGCCATGGGGACAGCGAACGAGGTAGTGTCGGACTCTTACCGACTAAACCCCCACGATGACCTCCGTGTCGCGAACAGGGCGGGTCCCGAGTTATAAGTGCTGTAACTAACACGACTTTCTTTCATATATTACATAGATAATTAAGATAGATACATATATTGTATCTCCCCACCAATTACAGTCAAAATCCAGTTAGTCGTTTTTGTGCCCCATGGTCCGAACTTTGAGAAAGGTCTCAAGTATTCATACTTAAGCGAGTTAGTCTGAGAGACCGAGATGAGTCTTATCGACTCCATTGTAAGAGAATTTATCTCGGAGGGTCATGTGATTTATTTCTAAGTCATTTGGCAAAGAACTATAACGATTAAGGAGTGTTTTTGTCAGAATGGGAATTGTATACTGTGCTGTCCCACCGAGACCATAGCTTTTCAATGGGGAAATTTCTTTGACGTTTCTCTGACAGTTTTTCGGGCGGAGAACTGTCATTACTGTCAAACTTTGTTTGGAAAGTATGACAGTCATGTCATATAAAAATACACTTCACGCCTTTTAATCCCAAAGCGGGGTAGACAGAGGCTCTTGCTTAGTAAGCAAATGCTCACGGTTCACCAAGCGTATTAAACCCAACGTTACAGGGGGTGAGCGCATCGCCGTTATAGGGTTCACCCACCTTATGGTGTGCGGGTTTCATCACGATGTTGTCTTTCACCGTACGAGCGTTGCGTTGCGTACATAGGCTCTGAAAAAGAATCCCATTGGTACACGTCCAGTAGCCGGACTCGAACCCGCGACCTCCCGGTTACAAGTCAAGTATCCGACTAACTGGACCACAGACGCTTACTCAGTAATGTCATATCTTATCTATCTGAACTATGACAGTAGTGCCTATCCCGATTTAAGATGTTGTGACCAAATACTCTGTCCACCTCACTAAATAATATGGCTGCGAGTAAGTATGTCTGTTTTCTTTTTGTCATAACTCAACAACCTGAAACCCTCCCCTCCCGATCTTCACGTGACAAATCTCCTAATACACCGCATCAACCGATATTCACCCTTATTTAAATGACACAACCCTTTAGCTGCGGGGGTGCTGCGGCTGAAAAACGTGTGGACTGGTTATTAAGCCATTAGGGCACCATTAGGGCACCATTAGGGGTTTGATTAATGATGGCGGAAAAAATATACTTTACGATACACACGGGCAAAGAGTTTAGAGTTGCGCAGAAGGGATAGGTTTAGTTTTATGTGAGACAAGAATGTTGTCCAATGCTGATCTGCATAGCACAGCGTTCTAAGAGACAAGTGACAAGACATGTACCGCGCTGACTAATATTACCCGTGTACAACCCAGCTCAACTTAGGGGTCGTACGAGGCGACCGAGGGAACTCTCCAGAGGACGAGCAGCAGCGCTCTCTGTGAGTTAAAACCACAACACCACTGCGATCACAACCCACCTGCAAGCGCGGCGATTATAGGCATCCTCCCCTACTTTTGGGAGACCCTCGTCCAGCAGTGGACGTCTTGTGGCTGATGATGATAATGAATATTGAATTTAAGACAACAATACTTTATGACTTACTTTTTCTATTTGACTTTCTTATTTTATTGTCTTAAAAAAAAACTTTTTGTTTTATCCAGCTAGCTCTCCGTGATTGCGAGATACTGAGATGTGTTATACATAATTATTTGAAGGGTACAGCAAAGAATAGAGAATTTCCTAATGAGTTGATTTTGAGTAATACACATTCAAAAGTTTGAAAGTCATGGACATTCCTAGTTTTTTTCCTTTCAACCAAAAACAAAACCTCATTTTTTGCGCTATCTAGTTGTTTTCTTGAAAAGATAATAATTCGGAATAAAAGTACCATAGACAATAAGTTTCTTCCAATTGAAAACAAAAAAAAATGTGACATTCCTTGTTCTTCGCCTGTACCCTTAATTTGTGACCCGGAATTATTGTTCACTAGTGTATTATGAAAACTAACGCTGTAATTAGTTAAATAACTTTTTAATGTCGCTATTGTAAAACAACGTAATAATAACATATAGAGATGACGAAGATTGTTCTCAACTGTTAATCTTTGAAAGTAATTCGTTGAAATTTAATCTCTACGCACTCGCAGTAGAGTGTAAAGTCAATATAAGAAAAACGTATGTTTTACTAAGGTTATTGCATCTTTTATGAGGTAGATAGAACGAAACTGAAAAATAATATCTATTGGCCACGCACTGAATCCGAATTGACGTAAAATGAAATATTTACAATTGTTTCTTTGAATCGCTGCGATAAACTTTTAAATTATGATTATAATGGTTAGAAATGTAAAGTTTTAACGCTATTTTATACCTCGCGATTTCATTATAGTTATTTTAGTTTTAAGAAAATTATCTACTGTTTCTTGTTTTTATTTTATTGTTCATTTTATTTTGTATTTGTTTTTGTGCTACTACGTGTTTTATCTGATTTTTTTAATAAAATATATACTGTTTTTATGTTACCACCGGTTGTAATCAATAAAATCGGAATATTTGAACTACAAAAAAAACATCTAATTTCATAGGTTTTACAGATAAGTCAAAAGATAAAATTCATGGGTTCTTTTTTATTCAACCTTTAATTTTAATAAATAGACATACGGCTTTGGCTCCTTCAGGCTTGTGGTTTCGGCGAATAGAATACTTCAATGTGTCACCACTGCAGCCCAGCTATTCCCGTCGTGGGGTTCTGTGCGAGGCGACAAAGGCAACTCTCCAGAGGACGGGCAGCAGCGCTCTCTGTGAGTTAAACCACAACACCACTGGGATCGCCAGCCCGCCTGCCAAGCGAGCCGACTATTGAATGAATATCATTGAGGAAGACCCTCGTCCAGCAGTGGATGACATGCGGCTAATAATGATGTTGATGACGCCTTTGAATTTCAGAGCAGACCAAAAAATATTTTACGATAAAGTTTCAAACCATCTGTCCCATCTGAATTCAACTAACTACTCTTTGCCCAACAGCGACAGTCCACATGGCAAAAATAAACCTACAGTTCACTCAATTTATTTTGTCACATTCAACCGTAACATGTCTCAAGACTCAACCCTTCGTTGCACGCGAAGCTGAACGCTGTCCGCTGAAGGGTTGACTGGTGAAATATTTGTCACACGTGTTTGTGGCGAGGGTTAATTTGGCCAAATTATTCACGGAAGGGTTTGAATTGTTGGAACTTTACTGTTTTAAATTAATGACTTTGGTGTTTATTTTTAATGTATTGACAGGTAATTTCAATGGATAACGAAAAAAATATATTTAAGTTATGGTTTTTTAAATCTACACTTTAGTACGAATTATATAAACTGACGTCTATCTTCTTAGGTTAAATAGTGATCCCAGATTTATTTCATATCATACCTCAGCCCATATTTTCCCGTCGTAAGAGGTAACCGAGGGAACTCTCCAGAGGCCGGGCAGTAGCGCTCTCTGTGAGTTAAACCACAACACCACTGCGATCGCCGACCCGCCAACGTGGCGATTATTGACATTCCCCCCCCCCCCCAGATGATTACGTAAATCAATGGGGGAGACTCTAGTCCTGCAGTGGACGTGATGTGGCTGATGATGATGATGTACAGAATATCCGCAAATACCCTTTTGCTGAAATCTAGTTTTACGTTCCAGCCCCCCTAGCAAAGCGCTCCAAGAAAGACATGACAAGACATACCAAGCACTGCGATT
>SJJU01016382.1:0-20355 GCA_012932125.1 Conopomorpha cramerella
GCATAAAACAAAGTCACCTCCCGCTGTCTGTTCATATGTATGCTTAGATCATTAAAACTACGCAACGGATATTTTTGCAGTTTCCTTTGGTAGATAGATTGACTCCCGAGGGAGGTTTTTACGTATGTAGAGATAAACTTTTTTTATCATTAATAAAAAGCGTTTGATCACCATCCTGCCTGATGTTAAGCAGCGATGTGGTCTACGATGGAGCACACTTGTTCATTAGCTACCTATTCACCCGCGACTTGAAGACCTGTAATGTAATATTGGCAAAACACCGTTTGCCGGGTCAACTGGTTAGAGAATAAACCCGAGCTTACCTATTATGTCCTTGTGCTTTGATTTTAAATTGGACGTAGTTACACAAAAAGGAATCAAACCACAAAAAGTTACTTCGGAGATATTGAGCTTTAAAGTTCGATGCGTCATGCGCTATTGACCCGCCATACATGTGGAGTCAGGGTACATAAAAAATAGGTTGTAGTAAACTTTTTTTTGTAAATGATTTTTTTTTCTTAAGTCTTAACTTCGACTTTTCGAGCAGTCGATGCGTTGTGGTCACGAGTGGGCTTGTAAAATAACAAAGGTAAGCTCGAGCTTATCTTTGATTATATTCGCGCCTATACACCCGGTGAACAATATTGAGTTGTATTTAATCGAGTTTTGTATATACATTACAACTATATGGTACCAATTTTCTCAGTGAAAAGCGTACATTGTAAAATATACGTGCTTTCAGCCAACTACCAGACGTGTGGTGTAATTAGAGCCAACACTCAACAGGTAAAATGCCCTGAAGTGCTCCAACAGCCTTCCAACCCTACACACTCAACGTAACCTGACCCATCGTAACTAAGAATTCACATACAGCAAAAGCTTTCGCGGAAAAAAAATCTGTTTACACAAAGTCGACCAGACAAAAGAATACTAGCTACCCCTAAACCCTATCGCGACGGACTAAAGGTCAATTTGGAGTACAGAAATGTTTTTTTATTGTGTTATTTGTACAAAGGTGGGCATTATAAACCGTCATTTTAAATTTGTTGGTACTTAGTTGCGGGATGAAGCTGCAGTAGGTTACTCCTTTAATTAGCAAGGTTTTAGGGAGATGGACTTATTTTCCCAAATGTGTAGTTACAAAATCTTAAGGTTGATTCATCTATACACTTTGAAGGGACCTTCTGCATGAGTTCGTGGGTTCGATTCCCACCACCGACAGATGCTTCGGTCATGAGATTTGGAGTTATTTATGGTTGTATCTGGAAGGTCTATTTACACTTCACGCCTTTCAACCCCAAAGCGGGGTAGGCAGAGGCACTTGCTAAAGCAAATGCCCACGGTTAACCGAGCGTATTTAACCCAACGCGACAGGGGGTGAGCCCATCGCCGTTAATAGGGTTCACACACGGTGTGGTGTGCGGGTTTCATCACGATGTTGTCCTTCACCGTACGAGCGTTGCGTTGCGTACATAGGCTCAGAAAAAGAGTCCCATTGGTACACGTCCAGTAGCCGGACTCCGCAGACGTTCAAACAAAGAAAACCGCATTAAAATTGATTCATACGTTTAGGAGCTACGATGCCACAGACACACAGATACACACGTCAAACTTATAAAACTCCGTCTTTTTTCGTCGGGGGTTAAAAATATATTTAGAAATTGTCACATATTTCGCACAGTTAGAACAAAAGTGACATAAAACAAAATGTGTCATTTTATGAAATTGAATCTTAATATAAAAGATGCAAAACTTAAATTACACAATCCGCATATTTCGTATTGGGTCCTTTTTGTTCTAACTATGCGATTTGTTCATAACTTTAATTCACACTATTGCAATGTCTGAAAAAGACTAGTCTTCATTGTTGTGACTCAATGCCTAAATGTAAGATAATAATAATAAATATTTTACAACAACACGCACATTGCCTTCATCCCACGTTAAGTAGCTAAAGCACTTGTGTTATGGAATTGAGACAGCGAAATATACATACTTAAATACTTATTTTTTTCTTTTACATATATACATACGGAGTTGCATAACCTAATACCCCCATCGCATTTTTACAATAGGACAACCAGGAGAACGGCAAAACGTCATCCATACCAGGTGGATTTGCCATTTACGCGAACCAAACGGTTTGCGTCCACTTTCATAGTGCGTACCGCCAGGATGTGGAACGACTTGCCGGAGTCTGTGTTTCCTGCGCAGTATAGTTTGAAGGTCTTCAAGTCGCGGGTGAATAGGTACCTACTGAACAAGTGTGCTCCATCGTAGACCACATCGCTGCTAAAAAAAAAAACTTATATAAATAAAACACCCAGACACATCCGACAAGTACTTAAAAGCTCATCACCTAAATATCTGTCAGGCGGTGGGAAACGAACCCACGACCCTGCGGAATACAGGCAGACATGCTGTCCACTACACCAACGGGTCCGTCTAGAGATCCTCTATACACTTGGAATGCAATAAAGATTTTTATTTTTATTTATTTTTATTAATCTTTATTGCAGAATAATACAATTGGCGGACTTAATGCTAAGGCATTTTCTACCAGTCAACCCAAGTTGTGGTAAACAGTTCTGTGTGCAGTAGAGAAAGTAAACATAAAAAAACACAAAGAATTAAAATACAATAATGGAACTAAATACGTCACATACCTATAAATAATCATACACAAATATTTTTTTAAGGAAACGCGCACTGACATGATATTAAATGTTTAAAACGGGTATTTAACGAAGGCAAGCTGAATGCTTATCGTTGGTTAATCTTCGCGCTATAATACCCGTTTTAAACATTTAAAATCATACACAATACAAAAAAAAGACTCATACATAAACAACACTTACATTAAACGACATAATTTAAATTTACATACAAAATAAATATATAATGGGGGAGATAAAACATATGAATGAATGAATGAATATTAAACTCTTTATTGCACACTGTACATTACAAAATGTGAAACTAACAATGGTAAGGTTGCAAATGGCGACCTTATCGCTCAGAGCGATTTCTTCCACATATGGGGCATTCAATTTTTGAATAAATGGGCGCGAACTTTTAATTTAAAAGATGCTAGCGACGGTGCTTTCCTAATGCTTGTGGGTAGAGAATTCAACAAGCTGATAGCCGTCACCGTGAAGGAATCAGCCTTGTAGCCTGAACGGTGCTGGGGAGTCCTAAGTAGCAGATTGTGGGAAGATCTAAGATCGCGGTTGTTCAGGGTACACAAGTACCGAAATCTGCTTTTGAGGTATCCCGGAGTTAAAGGATCGTTCAGGATTTTGTACAAAACACACAAAGTCCGAAGCTTATGACGTTGGCGGATCGTCAGCCATTTGAGCTCTGCACGGTAGGCTGTGATGTGATCGTACTTTCTGAGACCGAAGATAAACCTGATACAAGTGTTCAGGAGCCGATCTAGTTTATTCAATAGTTCCTCGGAGAGGCCAACATAACACACGTCACCATAGTCGATGATGGGGAGAAGGAGGGAATTGACGATATTCAATTTAGTTTTTAAAGGAAGGATTTTTTTAAAACGGAGTACGACGTGAAGAGAAGCGTAGAATTTTCGGCTAACTGACTCAATATGAGATCTTTACATGTCGGTGTGAAAACAATAGGACAGTGGTTGTATACCACCGATAGCTTAGTGGTGTCGACTTTTTGGAGTTGTCGTGAGTTTCCAATTAGGATAGCTTGACATTTGTCTGGGTTAACAGCGATACCAAAGCCCTTCGACCAATCACAAAGCCGTGAGAGATCCTCGTTAATTCGTATCACAGTGGATTCAATGTCTTCTACCCTGCAGGAGGTATATAGCTGCAAGTCATCAGCATAGAAATGATATGAAGAAAGGAGATTAGGAGACAACATGTTGATAAACATTGAAAAAAGAAGAGGAGATAGGATTCCACCCTGAGGGACTCCAGCCTCGAGGTTGAACCAATCGGATTTTTCCTGGGCCATGCGGACAGCTTGTTGACGGCCACGAAGGTATGAAGAAAACCAAGTGCCAGGTATTCTGAAGTAACTGAGAACTTCTAATAGAAGATCATGGTCTACGGCGTTAAATGCGTTGCTAAAATCAACGAGGACCAGTACTGTGACCATTGACTCCTCCATAGCATCTCTAATATCTTCAGTACCCTTGAGAAGAGCTGTGGTTGTGCTGTGGCCCTGTCGGAAGCCCGATTGGTACTCACTGAGGAGATTATGCTCGGATATAAAAAGTGAAAGTTGACGATGCACGATGTATTCTATTACTTTTGAAAGGTATGGGAGAATAGAGATAGGTCGATGTTGACTGAGAAGTGATGGATTGGAAATTTTTGGGAGAAGTATAACAAAAGCCTTACGCCAGAGATCGGGGTAATCACCCGTGGAGAGACAAAAATTTATAATGTGGGTTAGAACTGGCACAATGAATTTAAATATACTGACGAGGAGATTGCGGCCCAGATCATCAGACCCAACTGCACTGGATTTTATAGATTTAAGGGACTTTTCGACATCACTGTCATTAATAGGCAAAAAATGAAACGGGACAATATCAATTGGAGGGAGACTTTTAATGTATGAAAGGGTGAATGATTTTACCGATGGATCCAGCGGCGTAACTGCACAGAAATTTCGATTTAGGTCATTGAGATCAAAGGAAACACGGTCCTCCGAAGCGCGACATGAACCCACTGCACCAATGGCTCGCAGAAACCTCCATAAGCCCGAAGAGGAAAAAGATATTTGATACTTGATAAAAAAGTCTACATCGCAAATCAAATCGAACCCAAAACCTTCTGGATTGCAAGTGTCAAGAACGAACCACTAAGCCGCATCCGCTGTTGTTTATGTTCATTAAAAGTTCGTTAATATAATAATATAAATACAGTTTTGCGCGAGACGCCTCGTGAACTTGGCGAATTATTGTTTAACTTGGGAAATTGTAATAAATTGTTCTGCAAAGTTTTACAATCACAGTCCGAAATCCCCTTAGGTTTACAAAACAAAGCTTGTTTAGTCTTCTCGGTGTATCTACTAGGTAGGTATTCTTTTATACTTTGTTTGTTAGCTCTAGCTTTTTTTAACCCCGACGCAAAAACGACGGGTTGTTTTAAGTTTGACGTGTCTGTGTGTGCATGTGTCTGTCTGAGGCAACGTAGCTCCCAAACAGATGATCCGATTTTAATGCGGTTTTTTTTGGTTGAAAGCTGATTGAATCAAGCATGTTCTTAGCTATGTTTGAACGATATCTATTCACCCACTCAAAAGCTATGGGTGTTGAAAGTGCGGATGAACAATTTAATCTGAATAAATATGTCCAAGTGGGGTTTTTTTATCATTATGAACAAGCGCTTGACCACCATCCTGCCCGATGTTAAGCAGTGATGTGGTCTACGATGGAATACACTTGTCCATTAGGTACCTATTCACCCTCGACTTGGAAGACCTTCAGACTGTACTACGCAGTAAACACAGACTCCGGCAAGTCGTTCCACATCCTGGCGGTACGCACTATGAAAGTGGACGCAAACCGTTTGGTTCGCGTAAATGGGAAATCCACCTGGTATGGATGACGTTCAAATAAAAGAGCACGACACGTATATTTAGAATTTGTTTATTATATGAAAATTTGATAATATGCGACCCGCCAGGATGTGGAATGACTTGCCGGAGTGGGTTTTCTTCTGCGCAGTCTGAGGGTTTTCAAGTCGCGGGTGAATAGGACCACATCGCTGCAATGGAGATCTGTATTCTTTGCCTACCTTACTGGGAGACAGGCGTGAAGTGTATGTATGTATAAGATGTTTATAGTGAGACTGATTTAAAGAAAACGTTCAGTCTCAGTAATCCGACTGCAATGTGTAATGGAAGTAGTGAGACCCTTCGTACCTGTCTGGTCTATCGGAAGTTCTGTTCTCTATGGAAGTTCAGTTAACGAATTCTCGAAACCAATATGCGTGGGCTACCTATGGAGACTATGGTGACCCTATTTTAATTGCGACATTTAAAATTACAGAATGTCCCAGATCCACGTGAGCGGATTAAGCTGGATGAAGATCAAGATCAGATCCAAGATCTGATTAAGAAAAAATTACGCATTTTTTTACAATTCTTCAAATAACTTTGACCGTTCGTACCATTTTTCGAAAAATGCCATAACTTTTTATCTACTTCTCTAATTTATAGCGATAAAATACAAACAAGAGAAATAATAATAATACTTGCGGAAGTAATTTGTCATTCGGAAATTTTGCAAAACAAGAATTTATAGATAAAATAATTTATTTCTTCATCGTTATAAGTGCTATTACATACAGATATACAGTAGTATAACACAAAGCTTGATGAAAGTCATTTATGATTTTAAACACAAAAGTAAACGTCCACGGTTCGAATTAATTTCTTTTACTGGCCAGAAGAACCGGGAAGAAACTGGCATCTTTACAAATCGTCAGGGCTTACGTCTAAGTATGATGTGTTCCTATGGCACCCCAGAGGTGCAGAGGGCCTTGACAAGATCACGCCACGCCTTCCTGTCCTCAGCAACGCTCTTGGCCTCGCTCCAGCTCAGCTCACGTCTAAGTATACTTAACATAAATGTGACTTTTAACAAATACTTGATGGCCGGATACATCCCTGAATGGTGGACAGAAAAACTCAATTTCTTCACAACCGGCACTACTTAATTTTGCCACTGTATGAAAAGGCGTGAAGCGTATATTTTTCGTAGCATTTGCCGGTATGGAATAGTGAATGTTCTGAGAATGCTTGCGACACATTTATCTGGTTCAAGCAGGATCGATGCGGGTGTCACGGGGCGCCGCCGCCGTGCAAGCCGGGCCTTATTGTCAAATGTCATTGTAAGCTGGGGCTTTAGACATTCGTGCTATTGATTCTGCTAGATACAGGGCTGTGTAAAATGTTTTCTTTCCTTTTCTGTTTCTTCGCTTTTTTTGAGATATTAACTTATCTAGATTACCATTGTCATTCGGTGATTTGACGGTCATAAATATAATAAATAAATATTTTACAACAACACACACATTGCCTCCATCCCATGTTAAGCAGCTAAAGCACTTGTGCTATGGAAATCAGACAACGAGATATACAATATATATTTTTTCATTTAAATATATACTTATATAAATAAACCACCCAGACACATCCAACAAGTCCTTAAAAGCTCACCACCTAAGCACCTGTCAGCGGGTGGGAATAGAACCCACGACCCTACGGGGCAGAGTCAGACATGCTGACCACTACACCAACGGGCCCGTCATAGACTATAATCTTCGATGGCATCAGATACATCATTATGCAACATGATGTCAACTGCTGGACGATGGCCTCCCCCAATGATTTCCATGATCAATAGGGGGAAATGCCAAAGCCACGCTTGGCAGGCTGGTCGGCGATCGCAGTTGTGTTGTGCTTTAATTTACAGAGAGCGCTGCTGCCCAGTCTTTGGAAAGTTCCCCCGGTCGTCTCTTACGACCCCCACGACGGGAAAAGTTGGGCTGGGGTGGTGACAGATGTATTCTATTCACCGTCACCACACGGCATCAGATTCAAGATAGAATCAAAAATCAAATTGAACTAGACTAATCTAATATATAGAATTTCCATGTCACAATGTCAGTCACCGTACTCCTTCGAAACGGCTCTACCGATTTTTATCAAATTTTATATGGGTATTCAGTAGGTCTGAGAATCGGCTATTATAATTTTTTTATGGATCTACCATTTGTATTTCTCAAGTTAGCTTTGGGGTACAAAGCCAACTTTTTATGGAAAAACAGCTAGTAAATTAATAAAAAAAAGCATCCAAGACCGATTGTTTACCAAGGTATCATGGAACTATTGAAGCCACTACTTTTGATGGTGAAAGTGTACAGCTGTATACGACCTTCCCGGGTTAACACTGGGGCGGAAAGCAATGAACGCACCGTCCAGCTCACGATGCAGTACTGGCACCAGAATCACTGGTAGCTTTCTGAAGAATATTTCTTCAGAAAGCTACCATTTAGAAAAAGAGATAGCTGAGCTGGATTACTTGCTGATCTCAAGTGGCATCATCACTAGAATAAATAACTGGATTCATTTTGCACACGAGAAGCGATTTTCTACCAGGGTACCATAGAACACCTGAAGCTACTGTGTTTAAAAGTGACAATAATTAGCAGCAACGTCAGCTCTCGGGTGGTAAGCAATAGACGCACAGGCCAGCTCGCGATGCAACTCAGCAGCGGTACCAGGATCACTGGATGCATCATGAAGAATATATATGAATGTGACCTTACCTTACCATGCAGAAATAGACACCACTGGCTTGGTATGATGGACCTCAGATTTGTACGAAGGGGAGTAATTCCAGCAGAGAAGCGCTTGTTTACCAGGAAATCATGGAGCAGTGGAAGTCACTACTTAATAGTGATAGATAACTACAGCAGCTTTGTCATCTCATGGGTGGGAAGCAATGGACGCACCGCTCAGGTCGCGATGCAATACAACGGTACCAGGATCACTTCGGCACCAGGAGAATGCAATATATTTTTATTTTGTTTTATTTTAAAAGGACAACCAACAAGGACATACACAGTACATAGTATAAAATAGGCGACAAAAAAAAGTGTAAGTGCTGCCTTAAGCTTAAACTATAGGTCGTCACAGCATGATAGATGGCGTTACATTACCTATTAATTTCATCACAATTAATACTGCCAGAAACTAGTAAATGCAAAACAATAATAGCCAGGCACAAACAAACATCAAATAAATAATCAAAACACACATATTAATAGTGACAAGACCTTAGTCTTCTTTGGCTCAATAATGGTGGACACAGTCTGGCGCGACCCTAGTATACTAGGGCTTGCCTTTTGGAGCGGAAAGAAGTAAAATCTAAAGTAAAGTTTATCCTGAAAATATACTACGTCATTGGGATCAGCCTCAGTGAAGTCTTAAAAAAGAAGTTTCTCAATACATACACTTCACGCCTTTTAATCCCAAAGCGGGGTATTCAAAAGCACTTGCTAAAGCAAAAGCCCACGGCGTATTCACCAAGCGTACTTAACCCAACGTGACAGGGGGTGAGCCCCCTGTTATAAGGTTCACACACCTTGTGGTATGCGAGTTACATCACGACGTTGTCCTTCACCGTACGAGCGTTGCATTGCGTACATAGGCTCTGAAAAAGAGTCCCATAGGTACCCGTCCAGTAGCCGGACTCGAACCCGGTTGCAAGTCAAGTATCCGACCAACTGGACCACAGACGGAAGGAAGAAAGTTCTCAATTAGACTGTTTATGTAGGTTACCTCATAATTTTCGCCGAGTTGAACGGATTTCGTCTCAGTTCTGACAGTGACATCCATGAGAAAACCGAACCAAAATTTTACTGCTTCTTTTAAGTTTCAAGTTGTAAAATCCATCGTTAACCTTAGAAATACATTCCATAATTAATGAAGCCTTTGCCGTAAAAGCACTCTTTTGTTCCCTTGTGACACAAAGTAACGATTAAATAACCTCCGCCGGTACGCAAGTGACCTTAAATGTACAAAAAAAACACTAAAGTAATCCATCTTATCCAAACACCTTTAAACCCTACAGCGATTGCCCGCCAACTCGAACCAGCTCGCAGATCACTCACAGATCCACTCTCCAGTCGGTCCCGGGCGACCGCCTCATTCAACTAACTGGAAACTTATTCTACTAATACAAATTCAAATATGAATATATTTACATTAAGATATAATCCATACTATATTAACAGTGGAGACCGCGTCTCGGCAAACGGAGTGTAGGACGCCCTCAGGCAAGGTGGACTGATGATCTACGCAAGATAGCTGGCAGAAGTTGGATGCGAGAAGCCGAAAACAGATCACAGCGGCGTGCAATTGGAGAGGTCTATGTCCAGCAGTGGACAAGTATGGGCTGATGATGATGATGATGATGATTAATAGTTTAAACCGGGTGTTATGACGCGAACTTAACCAAATGTAACTGTGTCGAAACGTCGGGCAAATTTAATTTCGCGCCGTATAAACTATTAATATAATGTCTGTACGCGTGTATTTAAAAAAATATATAATCCATACTAACGTAAAAAAGTAACTTAGGGCCCGTTGGTGAAGTTGTCAGAATGACTGCCTCGATTTCGTAGGGTCGTGGGTTCGATTCCCACCGCTGACAGGTTCTTAGGCGATGAGCTTTTAACTAGCTTCTTGTTGGATGTTTCTGGGTGTTTTATTTATATATGTATGTATGTATTAAAAAATGTATTTAAGTAAGTTTATTTCGTTGTCTGAATTTCATAACACAAGTGCTTTAGCTACTTAACATGGGATGAAGGCAATGTGTGTGTTGTTGTAAAATATTTTTTTCTCTGTCTGTCAAGCGTCAAGCCACATCAGTTCCAGACGTCAATAATCAATTTATCGATTTTATTTTATTATCTATACTAATATTATAAAGAGGAAAGATTTGTTTCTTTGTATCGAATATACTCCGAAACTATTGAACGGATTTTGATGATTCTTACACTAAAATTTACAAATGAACATAGGCTACTTTTTATCCCGAAATTCCAACGGGAACGGGTTGATATTATTATAAAGAAGAAAGAACTGTATGGATGGATGTTTGTAACGAATAAAAGATACTTGACGAAGTAACAAAAAGGATGCGAGTAACACCGCGTGGCACAGCTAGTAAAAAATATGTTACTACTTCTTACAAGGTCTGTTGAAAGGAAGTCGTGTGTAGATGAGGGCGTTTTGTCTCAAAAGTTAGATGTTATAACTCAATATTGTTCACCGGGTACGGGCATAGACATTTATTTAGTTCACATGAAACAGGAAATACACAATGAAACTCGAAATACACAATGATATATAACAACAAATTAAATAACAATAAGACATAAGTATATTGTGATCTGTTTTCGGCTTCTCGCATCCAGCTTCTGCCAGCCATCTTGCGTATATCATTCAGGAGAGGCCTATGTCCAGCAATGGACATGTATGGGCTGATGATGATGATGATAATACTGTGTGCCGTGCTTCACGCGAATAAAATAGGCTTCGACTCAGTTTAATGTCACAGTTACCTGCGACGCTGGTATTCAGTTGACACTCGACAGATGACAGAAGACAGACAGCGTGAATATAATCAAAGACAAGCTCGAGCTTACCTTTGTTATTTTACTCGACGTTTCGACGCAGTTGCATGCGTCGTGTTCAAGAATGTTACTTTAGGTTGAATTTAGAGTGCAGTTCTTAAGCCCGTAACAATAATGCTTGAGCCGTGTGGTGACAGCGAATATGATACATAATATCTATGTCACCACCCCACCCCAACTTGGAGGTCTGTGCGAGGCGACCGAGGGACCTCTCCAGAAGACGGGCAGCAGCGCTCTCTGTGAGTTAAACCACAATGCCACTGCGATCGCCAACCCGCCTGCCAAGCGTGAAGATATTTGGCATTTCCTCTAATTGTTAATGGAAACCGCTAGCACAAACTCCGCAAGGAATTCACGTAGGTGACTGTCGGCGCAGCGGTCTGGATCCGAGTGCGAAGTGGTCGTTGAGTGCCGCTTAGTCCCAGTAGGGCTGTTGGTCGGCTTGATCGTGGTGGGTACACATGTTTGTCGGGCCCTCAGTGGCGACTGCGTGCGCGAGACGATCTGCCCAAAGTTTCGCCCGTATGCCCTTCAGGCAGGCAGGGCATGGGATGGAGGAGGGTCGTGTTCATGGAAATTGGGGGAGGCCTTCATCCAGCAGTGGACGGCATGTGGCTCATGATAAATTCTTGAGGGGTATTTGTCCCTTTTCAACACTTACCATTAGAGTCAGACAAAACATATAACTTACCTACTTACTACTTGGTTCGCGTTTAACAATACGTGTCTTAGCTGCATGTAAGCCTTTGTTTTTTCATCGGTTCAAACGCTCAGTACTTTAAAACCAGGTCACAGAGTCGATAATCGCTTAGCGGAATAAGTGTGCACGTGAAGCGCACGTGTCGCCGCTGAGAAATCACGTGCAATCTAGACGTGCTGCCCCTGATGCGGTCATTCGTTACTAAAATGCGCTCAGGAGACGGTGAATACATTTTTCAAAAACTTATATCAATACCATATTTTCTGAATTTTCTTAAAACTTGTTTTTCTTATATCAGGCTAGGTCACGCGCTGCGATTTCATGCATGTAATTCCAGTTGTCCACACTAACTTTAACACATATTTATTCCTTTCACCTTTCAAACTATCTTCTAGTCAGAAGGAAGCGAGAAGCCGATAGCAAATCACAGTGGCGTGCAATTGGAGAGGCTTATGTCCAGCAGTGGACGAGTATGGGCTGATGATTATGATGATAAAAATAAAGTATAGTATAAGTCCAATAATAAGATTATGTTTGGTTGTGTTCTTGAGTTTTGAGAAAAAGTATTGAGATTTTAATGAGCTACAGCCAGGTTCTACAGAGAGATTTCACTTTGCCAGCTTTCAGTAATAATTTATTTGGCTAATAGGTTTTTAATGTTGAGTTTAAATATATTTCTTGTTAAAGTATTGGAATAGAAAGGAAGGAAGGAAGGAGCAACTTTTCCTATAAGGACATAACGAAACAAAACATTTGTTTTTATCACTATAAAAAAAAATTAATACTGAAAAAAAATACACTTCACGCCTTTTAATTCCAATGCGGGGCAGGTAGATGAACTTGCTATAGCAAATGCCCACGGTTCACGCGCGCGTATTTAACCCAACGTGACCAGGGGATGAGCCCATCGCCTTTATAGGGTTCACACACCTTGTGGCAAGAGGGTTTCATCACGATGTTGTCCTTCACCGTACGAGCGTTGCGTTGCGTACATAGGCTCTGAAAAAGAGATCCATTGGTACACGTCCAGTCGCCGGACTCGAACCTGCGACCCCCCGTTACAAGTCAAGTATCCGACCAACTGGACCATAGACGCTCATATACTCACGCTCAATACAGAAACTGCGCAAATGAAATCGCGGGGTCATCCACTTGGCAGTGGCGTAATCCCCAAGAATTGACACCTATGTATAGGTAACTTTTCTTTACGCAATAAAGGTATCTACATATCTACTCACCCACAAAACACAGGACCTTCGTCAGCCTATGTCGTGAGTACAACAAAAAAAGATCTAGCAATAATTCTATTATTAGGTCGGGTAACCAAAATACTAAGGTAGGCAGTGTCTTTTTGCCTATATGGTGTGCACGCTACTGCCACTTAGTGTGAAATATTTTTTGAGTAATGAAAGTGTCAAATGTATAGTCATGTCTAGATGTTTTACAACAGCTTGTGTTTTGTTTGAGGACAAATACGGTTGCTATGTATATTTTAGTGCATATAGTATTCATCTTCATGTGCCCTAGTTACCAAGTCAAAAGACTTTATTACCGCGTCGTCAGCACGTGCAGGCGACCTGGAAGATATTGCCAGTCATTTGTTGGGAGGCGTAAATTTAAAATCCATAAACTTTGGATGATGTTTTTGTTGTTTGGATGAACAAAGCTCAACCACTGATACCAGAATTAGGCAGAAAATGTTTATGATGGTTTATTAGTTATTGATTTGGGGTTTAGGAACAAATAATAAATAAATAAATAAATAAATAAATGTTTTACAACAACACACACATTGCCTTCATCCCATGTTAAGTAGCTAAAGCAATTGTGTTATGGAAATCAGACATCGAGATACGAGTATATTTACTTAAATCCTTTTTTTTTTCTTTTATATACTTATATAAATAAATAAAACACCCAGACCCATTCAACAAGTCCTTAAAAGCTCACCACCTAAGCACCTGTCAGCGGTGGGAATCGAACCCACGACATGCTGACCACTACACCAACGGGCCCGCCATCATCAACAAAACAAAGGAAAGAAGTCGGAGATTCGGACATGGGAAAAGGGGAAGCTCTTATCCTATGTTACCTATGTGGGCTTTATTGAGAGCTATCGATTTACAACTACTGAGTCCTTTTTAACACTCCCGGGACAAAAAAAGACTTCGGCGAGTTCAGCGTAATAGGGTATTTCCTTCCGTTAATTCCTGAATATTTCCAATACGTTACAATAGTTGACTCTGAGAAGAAGACAGTTCAGGATTTGTTACTTTACCTCAGTCAAATTAATTGTCTTAAGACGCATTATAGTGAAGATATTGCATAGTAAAATACAATACTAATGGCCTTACTAATAATGGCGGAATTGCTATTTCCAAGATACACAAAGCTCAACTTAACTTGTCAGTTGTATGTCAAATACGGAATAACCAGTTCAAGTAGATCTGCAATAACTGTTGTATAAGTGACAAAGCGTTTATTGGTAAGAGGGTAAGTAATTGTAATAAAGAGGAAAGAATTGTATCTTTAGATATTTATTAATCGACATCTAAAAAGCAAAGGAAAAAGGGTTTTAATTCGACGGCATTTTTTTATGAATTATTCCGACTATGCTCCCTGGAAAATGTACCCCAGGGCAGATATTTGGAAAATGCATGCTCGATTATCCGCACTGCCATACAATAGAAAATTTAATTTTTATGTCGAGGTGGATTCTTGGACGAGTGGGAAAACAATCCATCTTGGGGTGAACTTTCTAGGGTAGATATTCGGAATTAGCCTTCAACTGGGTGAACGGATTTGGATGATTATTTTTTTGTTTGGAAATTGGTGTTTACCTTTTGTTTAAGTTCCAACACTTATGACAATATTTGAACCACAAATCTGTTAAATTTTACCGGTCAAAGTCTGTGTTCTTATTGCTTCAAAGTTCATCATCATCATCATCATCAACAGCCCATATTTGTCCCTTATTAGCTTCAAAGTTATCATTAATAAACCCAAAAACTAGTGGATGGATTTTGATAATTCTTTCAACATTAGAATTTTGCATTATCCCCATCCCATGGGAACAAGATAAACAGCTAGTACTTTAATAATAAAATATCCCGTGGTCTGGCACGTACAAAAAATGAGATGTCCACTCTTTCTATAACCTGAAGATAGAGTAGTAAAGGTAAGGGTAATATTCTCTTCTACATCCGACTGGACCTGAAGGGCAAAGAACACGTGCCACAAAACAAAATACTATAAAATTACTTCATTTTCTACCTTGTACTTTAGCTTCGATTCCGCTTTATCACAAAACTTAAGAAAATAATCAATCAATTATTCACTGAAATTACTTGGAGAAAACCAATCAATCAAAAAATATACCTAAATGAATTTTCGTCACAGAAATAAAAATATCTAAGTATAAATCGGAACGGTGAATAGGTATAGTTGTGTATTCAATACTAACGGTGTTTGTACTCTGTGTTTCCTGTTCATTATAGTCGAGTCGCTGGAGTGAACATGTACCTAATATACAAGCTACATCGCAGCTAAAATCCAAGGAAGAAAGTGGTCAAACGCTCACAAATTTTTGACAAAAACGCAAAATTTTGAAGTTCTAGAAGTTGTGCTCTTTTCACAAAAGAATAATGTTCAAAATCATTGTCCTTTTCTTACTTACAATCACTTTAGTTTTACCAACGGCATATTCTCGAAAATACAATCGAAATAAAGCAAAGAGATTTCACAATCCGATGAACTTCGACGCACCGATAAAAAACACGTACAATAATGGGAATAAATTAAGAAGATTAGAGAAACTATTCTTCTTTCTATTGCCACAGTTACTTGGTGATTCAGACGATGATGATGTTAAATCCCGTTTCGCCACGTGGCCACCTCAAAGCAGAGCAAAGCCGAAGAAGAAGTTGATGGCGTCACATACTCGGCATTTCATCAACAAAGTACATTACTTACCTAGAATGTGGAGAAATCATTATTTGTGAAATAAAGAAATAAATACACTTCACGCCTCTTAATCCCAAAGCGGGAAATGCAGAGACACTTGCTGAAGCAAATTCCCACGGTTCACCAAGCGTAAAACCCAACATGACAGGGGGTGAGCCAATCGCCGTTGTAAGGTTCACACACCTTGTGGTGTGCGGGTTTCATCACGATGTTGTGTGAAGGACAAGCGTTACGTTGCGTGCATAGGCTCCGAAAAAGAGTCCTATTGGAACACATCCAGTAGCCGGACTCGAACCCACGACCTCCCAGTTATAATTCAAGGAGCCGACCAATTGGACCACAGACGCTGTGATATGTGTGCACTTAAAAAATATACATATTTTGCAGCCAATATAATAAATGTTATATTCTATGATCCGTATGGTGTCGGAGAATATAATACATGTACCCCATCCCAATTTTTCACATCGTGGGGGTCTGTGCGAGGCGACCGAGGGCACTCTCCAGAGGACGGGCAGCAGCGCTCTCTGTGAGTTAAACCACAACACCACTGCGTTCGCCAACCCGCCTGCCAAGCGTGGCGTTCATTGGCATTTCCCCCCAAATGATCACGGAAATCATTAGGGGAGGCCCTCGTCCAGCAGTGGACGTCATGTCGCTGATGATGAATACAATACTTAACCTACACATTTATTGTACATACATACACTTCACGCCTGTCTCCCAGAGGGGTAGGCAGAAACTACACTACAGATCTCCATTTATCACGCTCCTGACATACCCCTTTCGCTTCATCTACATTCATACATCTTTTCATACATGACCTCCGGTTTCGAGTACTTTTCACACCATCTTCCACCAGGACATCACCTATAAAAAAACGTTGTGTTGTAAATAGTGAACGATACACCATAAACAGACAGACATTACGGTTCAAATTCAATTGCAATCAACCCTCACGACTGCAGCAGTTCGGTTGAAAAGGTCAAACTTTGACAAAGTTTGACAGTAATAATAAAAATAATAATATAATATAATAATAATTTATTCAAAATAAAACACACAATACAAAAGTTTCAAAAGAAGAAAATACAAAAAGAAAAATAACAATAAAGATTAAGCCCTGACACTCCTAGCTAGGTTATATAATAACCTGTGTTAAGGAGGCCAGTATACAATTCAAAATACAGTTAATATTAGGTGTGCGCGTGTTTGTGTGTGTGTGTGTGTGTGTGTGTGTGTGTGTGTGTGTGAAAATGACAGTTCTCCGCCCGAAAATCTGTCAGAAAAACGTCAAAGAAAATTCCCCAATCATCTGAGGTTGAAATCTGGGAAACGAATGTCTGAATAATGTACCCAAAGCTAGGTAAATACAATAAATTCTCACAGGAAATTCTCTGACATACGTCAGAGTTCAGAAAGATTGGAAAACCCCGTGAAACCCTGACACGCACAAATAATACTTCAACTCAAAAAAAATACACTTGACCTGACTGTACCTCTATCCCGTGCTCACCTCTAAAGCAATATCCGGGGAGACGTCCAAGTCAGCGCGGTGCGGGATCCGGGAGTGTGCGGAAACGTCACTCCGGTTGCCCGTGACTGTACTGCTAAACCTAGGGGTTTCTACTATCCTACAGATAAGTACTATACAGATATATAAGTTAAGGTTAACTGGAAGAAAATGCTATGGAGCATTTCGTTCGTCTTTGTACAGTTTTAGTTGTACATGTTACTGATAGAAGTTCAAGCTTTATTCTGATACTTTCCTTCAGCACCTGCGCTCTGCCTAAGCAAAGCTTGTCTCTTTCTAACTGTGATTGTGTAAAAGAGACAAATAATACTCAAGCGACATATCAGTTTTATTGTTTCAGAATGCGGGAAAGTATCCGTTGTAAATGCGTTTCTATGTCTCATTCTAACACTGTATCTCAGTGGCGTGCACACCATATAGGTAAAAAGACACTGCCTACCTTACTTAGTATTTTGCCTACCCGACCTAATAATAGAGTTGTTGCTAGATCTATTTTTGTTGTACTCACGACATAGAGTAACGGAGTACTGTGTTTTTTTTGTGAGTAGATAGGTAGGTACCTTTTTCTTTTTTTTTATCACTATGAACAAGCGTTTGACCACCATCCTGCCTGATGTTAAGCAGCGATGTGGTCTACGATGGAGCACACTTCTTCAGTAGGTACCTATTCACCCGCGACTTGAAGACCTAGGTATATTCCGTAAAGACAAGTTACCTATACATAAGAGTCAATCCTTGGGATTATTGCCTACCTTGTCGTAAAAGTCAGCGCACGCCACTGGTGTATCTATCTATAGAGAGTGAAAGGGATAAGATTAGAAGAGTACAATAAAGTCGTTTTCCCTTTGAGATAGGATCGTCGCGTCACGAAAAATGTGAAGTGCTCTTTTGGTGAGAAATCAAAGGATTTTGCAAAAACGCCCGAATGCGATCCGACATGGTGAAAACGAATGTTCACATTCACTGTCTCTTTTCTATCCCACGCTAACAATCGTTAAATAGAAAGAGAAAACACATTTTCACTGTCAAGATATCCCTTGTCTATTAAGATTTTGTTTGTGTGTCAAATAATATTGACAACGGACGATGAAATTATAAGAATTTCGAAGTACTACTTGAGATCTCAGGGAAGAAACTGACACAGGCATTGAAGAGCTTTAAAAATCATGTCATCAATTCTTAAAAACAAATTTTAGAAGACAGGTATACAGGCTTAAAACTGATTTGTGATAATGTACCCAAAGCTAAGTAAATACAATAAATTCTCACAGCAAATTCTCTGACATACGTTAGAGTTTAGAAAGATTGGAAAATCCCGTCAAACCCTGACACACACAACTAATACTTCAACTATTCGAAACGAAAACATATTCGATATACTTCAACTCAAAACGAAACTATAAGCTTACAGCTCGTATAAGTACTAAAGCACTTAAGTTTGTAGCAACTGTACATAGGTATACCCATCTCACTTACTTCCTACATACTTAAACACTCTCAATAATGTTGAGGAGATACTAAAAAACCTAACATACAAAGTACTTAACTACGAAACACGGCTCAGATGTTCTACTTCCCAAAATGACCTCCAAAACCATTAGCATTTCTATCACGACTACCCTACATTAAATAATGAATGAAAAGTAAACCAGAAATAAACCCACGTGCGCTCGCATCCTGGCCGAAAACTATTTTCGAAAAGGAAAAACATTTAGTCCTTTCGAATTTCGAACACAACCCTTGTCATGTAAAAGAATGCTGGCTGTTTTCGTGCGGAACCACGAGCCTTATTTAATTTTGGAACACATTCGGATTTGACATTGACAACGGTGCGGTAATCTGTGCGGCGGGATTTATTCGACACCGTTGTTCGTGAAGGTGCCCGAACGCGTTAGTGGAAGGGACAAGCGAAATTATATATTGATCACTTTTCGATATGCACGGGAAAAAGGAAGATGAATGTATCGCAGGCCGGAACACCTTTACTAGTACCTGCACAAGCCCAAAATGGAAATACGGGTCTTCATATAAGAATCATTCGCTGTACCGTCTATTTGTATGTAAATCTATAGGTAGTGGTGAAACGAACTAGCGCAAAAACGTGAATAACTTTTGCGTATCGCCATGACAATTGATTTAATTCATCCATGTGCGTTTTACATTGTCACCAGCCTCTGTCAATTGTAAAAAATCGTACCAAGAGTTATTCAAGAGAACATATTAACCGGGAGGTCGCGGGTTCGAGTCCGTCTACTGGATGTGTACCAATGGGACTCTTTTTCAGAGCCTATGTACGCAACGCAACGCTCGTACGGCGTGATGAAACCCGCACTCCACACGGTGTGTGAACCCTATAACGGCGATGGGCTCACCCCCTGTCACGTTGGGTTAGATACGCTTGGTGAACCGTGGGCATTTGCTTATTAAGCAAGTGCCTCCGCCTACCCCGCTTTGGGATTAAATGCGTGAAGTGTATATTATAATTGAAGAAAAAAAATTTACCCCTCGAATTGAGAGAAACGGTGGAGGTGTCGTTTTTTCGTCGGTCAAAAAGAACTGACTCCAAGTCGTCCCTAAAATTCGACGAAGTTCCTCTCGATTCATCTGGTTAGCCGTTATCGAACCCTTGATCACTTATTCATTCCATGGTGGGTTCATGATGAAGACATCATGAGACCACCATGGAATGAACAAGTGTAGGTACTCCATCGTAGACCACATTGCAGCTTAACATCAGGCAGGATGGTGGTCAAACGCTTGTTCACTGTGTTTAAAAAAAATGTTATTAAAAGTGTAAAAGGGGTATTATAGCGCGAAAATTAACCAAATATAAACATTCAGCTTACCGTCAGCTCGCGACCACGACACATGTAACTGTGTGGAAACGTCGGGCAAACAACGAAGGTAAGTGCTTATGCTATATGCTTATCTTCGGTTAATTATGCGCTACAATACCCGTTTGA